>CM053032.1:279331332-279551332 GCA_028564925.1 Lithobates sylvaticus
CTCGGCACAGGGATGGTGGGAACCCCTCATAATGGGCACAGCGGGTGTACAGACCCGGGAACTCGGCACAGGGATGGTGAGAACCCCTCATAATGGGCACAGCGGGTGTACAGACCCGGGAACTCGGCACAGGGATGGTGGGAACCCCTCATAATGGGCACAGCGGGTGTACAGACCCGGGAACTCGGCACAGGGATGGTGGGAACCCCTCATAATGGGCACAGCGGGTGTACAGACCCGGGAACTCGGCACAGGGATGGTGAGAACCCCTCATAATGGGCACAGCGGGTGTACAGACCCGGGAACTCAGCACAGGGATGGTGGGAACCCTCATAATGGGCACAGCGGGTGTACAGACCCGGGAACTCGGCACAGGGATGGTGGGAACCCCTCATAATGGGCACAGCAGGTGTACAGACCCGGGAACTCAGCACAGGGATGGTGGGAACCCCTCATAATGGGCACAGCGGGTGTACAGACCCGGGAACTCAGCACAGGGATGGTGGGAACCCCTCATAATGGGCACAGCGGGTGTACAGACCCGGGAACTCGGCACAGGGATGGTGGGAACCCCTCATAATGGGCACAGCGGGTGTACAGACCCGGGAACTCGGCACAGGGATGGTGGGAACCCCTCATAATGGGCACAGCGGGTGTACAGACCCGGGAACTCAGCACAGGGATGGTGGGAACCCCTCATAATGGGCACAGCGGTGTACAGACCCGGGAACTCAGCACAGGGATGGTGGGAACCCCTCATAATGGGCACAGCGGGTGTACTGTAACAAATCCCAACATGAGAAGCTGCAAACAGGAGCTGATCTGTAACAGTAAAATTAGGGGGTGCACACCTCTTATGCGGCGTACACACTGTCGGAATTTCCGATGGAAACAGTCCGATGGGAGCTTTTCAACAGATTTTCCGACCATGTGTACGCCCATCGGTCTTTTTCTGTCGGAATTTCCGACGGACTTTGGATTGAGAACCTGTTCTCAATTTTTCCGACGGAAAACCTTTCTATCGGATTTTCCGATCGTGTGTATGCAATTCCGACACGCAAAATTCCGACGCATGCTCGGAAACATTAAACTTCCCTTCTATAGTGCTGTCGAACGTGTTTTATGCCGCTGTGTTACAGACCGTCGGAATTTGGTGTGACCGTGTGTAGGCAAGACAGTTTGAGCGAAATTCCGTTGGAATTCCGACGGGAAAACCATCAGAGCTTTTTCCGATGAGAATTCCGACCGTGTGTACGCGGCATTAGAGGAGCGTGTCCAAGTAGCTGAAGCCTTTGTTACCATGTGGTTGTTCTATGTGGTGTGCGCCCCCTAATTTTGCTATTGTGATTGGTCTATGGAGTGAGACGTGCTCCTATAGAGGGGACGGCCCCCCTATGGGAGGAGAACCGATGGAAGGACCAATGGTAGGTGTTTAAGCAGCACTATTTTTACATGTGGTCACAGGGGATGATCTTTATATTTACAGTTATTTAACCACTCAGTTATATACAGTCCCCGGGTTACAAACAAGATCGGGTCTGTAGGTTTGTTCTTAAGTTGAATGTGTTTCTAAGTCGGAAAAGGGAAATTTTATTTATTTTTTTTTTTTCTACACTGCATCAGAAGGGAAATTTTTTTAAGTGAAGCTCCAGACAAAAAAAATGTAAGGTTTTTGCTTAGCACAGAGAAGAGTTGATACCCCTGCCATGTTTGTTTTGCTGTCTGTGCCCATGTTCAGAAGATTTCACCTCACTTTCTCTCCCTGTGATAATTTTGGGTTGTTGTGGAAACAAGGATTAGTGATAAAGCTTCAATGGAGACACTCTTTTCCCATGATAACTCTTCCAGGAGAGAATTTCCCTTCCTAGGGGGAGATTTTCTCTCACTTCCTGTTGTCTCCTTCCATTTGTAAGTCGGATGTTTGTTACCCAGGGGCCTCCTGTAGTGCCGTTATGTGATCAGAGCTGAGGTGGATTTTGTGTGATTGCGTATACACAGTGGCATTTCTTTTCTCTCTCTCTCTCTCTCTCTCTCTCTCCTTGGCAACGTTCTTTTATATGTAGAAATACGGGGCAATTTAGGGAACAGCGATCACAGGTCAACTAGTTTCAGTATAAATCGCACAAATAGGAAACATGAAGGGAATGCAAAGACACTGAATTTCAAAAGAGCCAACTTCCCTAAACTACGAACCTTGTTCGAAGGCATAAATTGGGATAAAATCTTAGGAACAAAGAACACGGAGGAAAAATGGGTATTAGCCAGTGCATCCCAATGGGAAATAAATTTAAAAGAGCTAATAAAAAGTCCTGGGTATCAGGGAATTAGTAGACCAGACTGTGTGGACGGCACAGAGGAAACCCAAACTAATGTAAGTGAAAAAATAAGTGTTTATTAAAATAAGTGACAAGAAGTGAAAACAAACAAATAATATATACAACAAATGGGAAATACCAGAATCGTAAACGAAAAGCCAGGCCGAGGTCATACACAGGGGGGTCAGTAGATGGGTAAGGATGGGGAACCAGCAGGAGAGGGAAAGGACGGATGGATGGGCTGCAGAGCAGGGATCCAAGGTAAGCAGGAGACAGGAGGGACAGGTCCAGGATGGGATTGGGAGAGGTCAGGTCAGGTCAGATACAGGTTCAGATACAGGTTCAGATACAGATACACGGCCAGGGGCACCTGGAGAGAGCAATACCAAGGCAAGCATGTATGGGCTTGCCGGGTATTTATAAGAGTGAAATAATTGTCCTCAAGTAACACCTGAGCGCAGGAGGTGCTGTCTGCCCCACACTGCCAGGATCCATCCGCTGGTGGGTGCCAGTACTGCAGCCCAATGATGACATAGCAGCAGGGGAAAGTTCTCCTGACAGTTCCAAACTGCCAGGAGGCACCTGCTGGTAGACTGCAGTACTGCATGCCAAAAGACAGATATCACCAGCGGATGGAACATTTCCTGACACTGGGTGGCTTAACTCCAACATAAAAAATGCATATAACAGCAAAGGAGAAGGCCTTCAAGAAACACAAGGTTGAGGGATCATGATCAGCATTCCAACTTTACAACGAATGCAACAAGAAATGTAAGGGTGCAATAAGATAGAACACGAAAGGCACATAGCAGAGGAGAGTAAAAAAAATCCCAAGAAATTCTTTAAGTATATAAACAGTAAAAAAGGGAGGACAGACCATATTGGTCCCATAAAGAATGAGGAAGGACATCTGGTTACAAAGGATGGGGAGGAGGCGAAGGTATTGAATTTATTCTTCTCCTCAGTCTTCACGAGGGAATCGGGGGGCTTCAGTAACCTACTCAATTTGCAATTATCATGTTGGAATATACGTACAGTTATGCATTTTATGTGGTCTTTTACAATAGCTATATTTTAATTTTTTTCTTCATATATTTATATGTATATGTCAATAAATATCATTGTTTATTTTCTACCTGTTTGCAGCCCATGCCTCCCAACCCTTTCCATTTATACAGAACTGCAGTGTTTATCCTCATGACACGTCACAGGAAGCGCCCTCATGGCTAACAGAGTACAGAATTAGGAATAAACTTAACGTTAATAAGTCACCGGTACCAGATGGCCTGCGCCCGAGGGTCCTTAACCACTTCAGCACCGACCATTTTACACCCTTCCTTACCAGAGCACTTTTTGCGATTCGGCACTGCGTCGCTTTAACTGACAATTGCGCGGTCGTGCGACGTTACACCCAAACAAAATTGACGTCCTTTTTTCCCACAAATAGAGCTTTCTTTTGGTGGTATTTGATCGCCCCTGCGGTTTTTATTTTTTGCGCTATAAACAAAAGAAGAGCGACAATTTTGAAAAAAAACACATTTTTTACTTTTTGCTATAATAAATATCCGATTTTTTTTTTAAAGAACGATTTTTTTACTCAGTTTAGGCCGATACGTATTCTTCTACATATTTTTGGTAAAAAAAATCGCAATAAGCGTATATTGATCGGTTTGCACAAAAGTTATAGTGTCTACAAAATAGGGGATAGATTTATTGCATTTTTTTTTTCTTTTTTTTTTACTAGTAATGGCGGCGATCTGCGATTTTTTTTTTTTTTCATGACTGCGACATTGCGGCGGACACTTCGGACACTTTTGACACATTTTTGGAACCATTCACATTTACACAGCGATCGTTGCTATAAAATTGCATTCATTACTGTGTAAATGTGACTGGCAGGGAAGGGGTTAACACTAGGGGCGCTGCAGGGGTTAATGTATTCCCTATATGTGTGATTCTAACTGGGGGGAGGGGACTCAAGGGGAGGAGACCGATCATGTGTTCCTCCGTACTGGGATCACATGATCGGTCTCCTCTCCGTTGACAGGACGTGGCGCTGTGTGTTTACACCCCATCATTACACACACAGCTCCACGGTCCCGCACGGTCCCGTTGTTTTAACGGGCAATGGCGGGTGCCCGGCGGACATCGCGGCCGCCGGGCACTCGCACCGGGTTCCCGAGCGACGCCGCGGGCGCGCGCCCCCCAGGCGGCCGGGAATGGGAGGACGTCATATGACGCCCACCCAGGATGGGAGATCCACCTTGTGGGCGTTATATGACTATGGGCGGGTAGGGAAGTGGTTAAGGAACTCAGTCAAGTAATTGCCAGACATTGTTCCTAATTTATACTGACTGGAATGAGCTTATTGGAGAAAAGCCAACGTAGCACCAATATTTAAAAAAGGGACAAAATACATCCCTGGACGCTTTGTGTCTTCTATGGAGTTTGATATTCTTTTATCATTAATGTGTTTGTGAGTATATATTTTTTTTATACATTATTAAAGATACCATTGGGGTAATGCACAAGGTTAGTGAATCCTCTTTTCTTTGTTTTACATTCTTCCCATTGGGTTTCTACCCCGACCCTTAGAGGGCAGCAAAACCTGTGCTTTCTTTTGAACCACCAAGAACCTGGGATACGTCCATCACCATAACACTACCCTCGAACGTAGGTGAATACTATTGTATCGTGCCAAACATTTGTAAACACAGCTAAGTTACCGGAGCTTTATGGGTGGCGCCTGCACCAAGGGGTTAAATACCACCAAGAGAACCGCTGGGAACCGTAGCTGCAGATTCGGTCTCCAGGTGACATTATCACCCCCCATTTTTCTGTCTATAAGCATATGAAGGTTTGTTTTTGTTGTGCTAATATAATTTATCACAGGCTTTTTTTTTTAAAGCCCTTAAGGTGAAGGCACAGCTGGTGGGGGGGGGGGGGGGGGGGTGCACACCGCATGAAAAAAATCACCATCACGGATTATTATGTTTGGACTGTTGAAATATTAAGGATTTTTTTGTGCAATATACGGAGCACATGCACTTTCCTTAGATATCGTTTTTGGACATTGCATGAAGATTTTACCATCTTGTTCTATGTTTATGTTTGTATAATGGACTTTTTATATTATTGAGGATTTGTGTGCATCACACGGAGCACGTGCACTTTAATTATATATTATATTTTATGTTTGCCCAGGGCACTCTATGGAGGTCAGGCGCAGACCTATCTCAGGGCCTCTAATCTCAAAACCCCGCTCCGGGTCTTCCCCACTGGACAGGGGAAAATGCTTGAACCCAAAGCATGAGTTACTAGTTTAATATTCATTTATTTTATTGATTTTTAGCGCCGCACATTTGTTATATCAGTTTGTATTGTCACATTTGGGTAGTGTTGGCAGCTGTTTCTTTTTTTTTATTTTAATTGAATTTTTTTTTTTTTTTTAATCTTTTATTTAAATTTTTATTTGTATTTTTACCATTTCATTTAGTATAATTTTTTTTTTAGTTTTTTATTTCAGTTTAGGAGTGTTGGCAGCTCACAAGGTTATACCACCAAAAGCTCGGTCTATCTCCAGAAAATGATAAAAATGTCATACATGTACAGTATTTCATAGCCGCGCAATTGTCGTTCAAAGTGTGAGAGCGCTGACAGCTGAATATTGGCCTGGGTAGGAAGGGGGAGTGTCCGGTATTAAAAGGGGTTAAAGTGTGTATAATTCCGCATGTGGCTTAAAGAACTATTATTTCAGTGTATATTATTATTATTACACAGGATTTATATAGCGCCAACAGTTTACACAGCGCTTTACGATATAAAAAGGAGACAATAATGTTATAATATTATCTGCAGCTATTACCTTTTGTACCACCACCCCGTCCCTTTAGAATGTAAGCTCTACGGGCCGGGCCCTCCTGTACCTTCTGTATTGTACTTTACTGTAATTGTGTTTTACCCCCTATACATTGTAAAGCGCTAGGTAAACTGTTGGCGCTAAATAAATTGTGTATAATAGTAATAATAATGTTGTATTAAAAATTAAATACAAGAGGATTAAGAGGGCCCTGCTCAGAAGAGCTTTCAATCTAATAGGGTGGGGCAGGTGGAACAAAAGGTTGCAACTGTGGGGAATGAGGTGATGGAAGTGGTAGAAGATTAGTTGGAGACGTGATAGGCTTTCCCGAAGAGATGAGTTTTCAGGGATCCCCTGAAGGTAGCAAGAGTAGGGGATAGCCGGACCGGTGGAGGTAGCGAGTTCCAGAGGATGGGAGAGGCTCTGGAGAAGTCCTGGAGAAGAGAGAGCTTTAGAGTAGGAGGTCTTGAGAAGAGCGGAGAGGACGGTTTGGGTGATATTTGGAGACAAGATTGGTGATGTCGCTCGGGGCAGAGTTGTGGATGGTTTTTTATGTGTGGTTATTATTTTGAATTTAATTTGCTGGGTGATTGGGAGCCAGTATAGGGATTGGAGGAGAGGGTTGGCAGACACTGAATGGAGGCCAGTGTAGGGATTGGAGGAGAGGGTTGGCAGACACTGAATGGAGGCCAGTGTAGGGATTGGAGGAGAGGGTTGGCAGACAATGAATGGAGACCAGTGTAGGGATTGGAGGAGAGGGTTGGTAGACACTGAATGGAGGCCAGTGTAGGGATTGGAGGAGCGGGTTGGCAGACACTGAATGGAGGCCAGTATAGGGATTGGAGGAGAGGGTTGGCAGACACTGAATGGAGGCCAGTGTAGGGATTGGAGGAGAGGGTTGGCAGACACTGAATGGAGGCCAGTATAGGGATTGGAGGAGAGGGTTGGCAGACACTGAATGGAGGCCAGTGTAGGGATTGGAGGAGAGGGTTGGTAGACACTGAATGGAGGCCAGTGTAGGGATTGGAGGAGCGGGTTGGCAGACACTGAATGGAGGCCAGTCTAGGGATTGGAGGAGAGGGTTGGCAGACACTGAATGGAGGCCAGTGTAGGGATTGGAGGAGAGGGTTGGCAGACACTGAATGGAGGCCAGTGTAGGGATTGGAGGAGAGGGTTGGCAGACAATGAATGGAGACCAGTGTAGGGATTGGAGGAGAGGGTTGGTAGACACTGAATGGAGGCCAGTATAGGGATTGGAGGAGAGGGTTGGCAGACACTGAATGGAGGCCAGTGTAGGGATTGGAGGAGAGGGTTGGCAGACACTGAATGGAGGCCAGTGTAGGGATTGGAGGAGAGGGTTGGCAGACAATGAATGGAGACCAGTGTAGGGATTGGAGGAGAGGGTTGGCAGACACTGAATGGAGGCCAGTGTAGGGATTGGAGGAGAGGGTTGGCAGACACTGAATGGAGACCAGTGTAGGGATTGGAGGAGAGGGTTGTCAGACACTGAATGGAGACCAGTGTAGGGATTGGAGAAGAGGGTTGGGAGACACTGATTGGGAGCCAGTGTAGGGATTGGAGGAGAGGGTTGGCAGACACTGATTGGGAGCCAGTGTAGGGATTGGAGGAGAGGGTTGGCAGACACTGAATGGAGGCCAGTGTAGGAGATTGGAGGAGAGGGTTGGCAGACACTGATTGGTGGCCAGTGTAGGGATTGGAGGAGAGGGTTGGAGGACACTGAATGGAGACCAGTGTAGGGATTGGAGGAGAGGGTTGGCAGACACTGATTGGAGACCAGTGTAGGGATTGGAGGAGAGGGTTGGGAGACACTGATTGGGAGCCAATGTAGGGATTGGAGGAGAGGGTTGGCAGACACTGAATGGAGGCCAGTGTAGGGATTGGAGGAGAGGGTTGGCAGACACTGAATGGAGACCAGTGTAGGGATTGGAGGAGAGGGTTGGCAGACACTGAATGGAGGCCAGTGTAGGGATTGGAGGAGAGGGTTGGTGGACACTGAATGGAGGCCAGTGTAGGGATTGGAGGAGAGGGTTGGTGGACACTGAATGGAGGCCAGTGTAAGGATTGGAGGAGAGGGTTGGCAGACACTGATTGGGAGCCAGTGTAGGGATTGGAGGAGAGGGTTGGCAGACACTGAGTGAAGGCCAGTGTAGGGATTGGAGGAGAGGGTTGGCAGACACTGAATAGAGACCAGTGTAGGGATTGAAGGAGAGGGTTGGCAGACACTGAATGGAGGCCAGTGTAGGGATCGGAGGAGAGGGTTGGCAGACACTGATTGGGAGCCAGTGAAGGGATTGGAGGAGAGGGTTGGTAGACACTGAATGGAGGCCAGTGTAGGGATTGGAGGAGAGGGTTGGCAGACACTGAATGGAGGTCAGTGTAGGGATTGGAGGAGAGGGTTGGCGGACACTGAATGGAGGCCGGTGTAGGGATTGGAGGAGAAGGTTGGTGGACACTGAATGGAGGCCAGTGAAGGGATTGGAGGAGAGGGTTGGTAGACACTGAATGGAGACCAGTGTAGGGATCGGAGGAGAGGGTTGGCAGACACTGAATGGAGGCCAGTGTAGGGATCGGAGGAGAGGGTTGGCAGACACTGATTGGGAGCCAGTGAAGGGATTGGAGGAGAGGGTTAGGAGACACTGATTGGGAGCCAGTGTAAGGATTGGAGGAGAGGGTTAGGAGACACTGATTGGGGGCCAGTGTAGGGATTGGAGGAGAGGGTTGGCAGACACTGAATGGAGACCAGTGTAGGGATTGGAGGAGAGGGTTGGCAGACACTGAATGGAGACCAGTGTAGGGATTGGAGGAGAGGGTTGGCAGACACTGAATGGAGGCCAGTGTAGGGATTGGAGGAGAGGGTTGGCGGACACTGAATGGAGGCCAGTGTAGGGATTGGAGGAGAGGGTTGGCAGACACTGAATGGAGACCAGTGTAGGGATTGGAGGAGAGGGTTGGCAGACACTGAATGGAGGCCAGTGTAGGGATTGGAGGAGCGGGTTGGCAGACACTGAATGGAGGCCAGTGTAGGGATTGGAGGAGAGGGTTGGTGGACACTGAATGGAGGCCAGTGTAGGGATTGGAGGAGAGGGTTGTTAGACACTGAATGGAGGCCAGTGTAGGGATCGGAGGAGAGGGTTGGCAGACACTGATTGGGAGCCAGTGTAGGGATTGGAGGAGAGGGTTGGCAGACACTGATTGGGAGCCAGTGTAGGGATTGGAGGAGAGGGGTTGGCAGACACTGAGCGGTTGGTAAGGTGGATAAGCCTGGCAACAGCATTCATGATAGACTTGCAGTAGTCAAGGCGAGAGATAATGAGGGAGTGAATAAGGAGCGCGGTGGTTTCATAAATATGTATATTTATTACACAAACACTTCTAAGTGATACAGGCGCAGCACAAGGCACACAGGACAAGGCCAGAAGCTTTATAGTTCCACATAGATGGAGGTACATAAAATGATAATATATCAGATTTACAATATAACAGATTTGGACTCACAAGACTCGGAAAGTCATTAAATAAATATGTAAACCAGATCTGCCTCCCGGAGTGTGAAGCGGTCAGAGCGATCAATATGTGTCCATATAAAATAATTTCATACGCAGACCCAACATGATGGGTAGAGGTAGGCTAGTAAAACCTGCTGTACTTATAGTAGCTCCCCTGCGGGGTTCCTCAGGTCACCCGCCACTTTCATCTTCCATTGTACAGGCGTGGTGGTCCTAGGATCTCTATGGTCACTGAACCAGCCCCATAATTGAGGAGCGGTCAGTGGGACGTGGCCCCCTCCTGCCGTTTCTGGCTCAGATCTTCCACCATATCCTGCATAGAGCGCCACAGAGCCCGGATATTTCCTTCCCCGAATCCCTGGGCCCCCCGACGCTCGATGAGCTCCAAGTAGAAGGAATCTTTGCTGAATAGGGGCTCAGCGAAGACCTGTAACAAGATCCTTCCGTCCTTCTCCGCCAATCCTGCGGAAGAGTCCAGCAAGATCCCAAACTGTGAGAGGTGTTGGGGCGCTAACCCTGCGGAGAGGATCTCTGCCAGTTTCTGGGGGTCGGTATAGTAGGATGGGGGCTGCCCGGCAAATAGGACTCCACACTGCGCGAATACAGAGGCGGCTTTGAAGATATGGGGAGTGGCAAGGCCGGCGTGTTGAATCCCGCCTTCTCGGTGGTGCCGCAGGAACTGGTCGATCTGGTTGTTTCCTGACTGTGGTAAAGATTCGCCCATAACTATCTTACCAACTTCATTACGCCCAGGGCACTCTATGGAGGTCAGGCGCAGACCTATCTCAGGGCCTCTAATCTCAAAACCCCGCTCCGGGTCTTCCCCACTGGACAGGGGAAAATGCTTGAACCCAAAGCAACGTCTATACCAGTCTATGACACGCGGGGTGGATCCTCGTGGGCAGGCATATGTCACATGGTCTACAGACGTCACATCCTCCGCAGAGACGTCATCACTCTGCAGCAGCTGGAACCCAGGAAGAAATGGCGCTCTGTACCGAGTGCGGTCAATCAACGTGTGGTTCACGTTCCCAACTACAGACTTCACCACGCAGTATGAAACCGAGCCATCGTCATCGCACAGCTCTGTTGGCGGCACTAACAGGTGGCAACCTTCATCAGCCAGTCGGCGGCACAAACTTGGCAAATCTTCCACCTCATAGCTGACATTGCAGGCTGTGTCTGCTGATGGAAGGGGAACTGGCCAATCATAGAGCAGAGACGATCGTATCGGGGTCTCCTGACTGTTCTCATTCACCATGAACACCACTCCCCCGTTTCTTAGAGCTACCTGACATGGGGAGGTCCCATCCAACCCACGAGCGGCAAACGGACGCAGTCTGTATTTGGTCACCAGATTAGTGATGGTCTTTTGAGCGCTGGAGACCTGCAGGGTGATGTGGCTGAGGCGGATCAGCGGGGACACCATGGTACAAAATGTAAAGTCTGCAGAGAAAAAAATGGGACTGTATGAGATGAGCCAAACACAATCGATCGATGACAGTGGTGGATGGTGGTTTTTATTTGGGGGGGGGGGGGGCAACAATGCACCCCCCCCCCCCATTGGAACCCATGCATCTGGAGGAGGGAAGGAAGGAGAGGGAAGAGAGAGATAGTTGGAGGGAGAGGGGAGAGAGATAGTTGGGGGGGAGAGGAGGGAAGGAGGGAGAGGGGAAGAGAGAGGGGAGAGAGATAGTTGGGGGGAGAGGAGGGAAGGAGGGAGAGGGGAAGAGAGAGGGGAGAGAGATAGTTGGGGGGAGAGGAGGGAAGGAGGGAGAGGGGAAGAGAGATAGTTGGGGGAGAGGAGGGAAGAAAGGAGAGGGAAGAGAGAGGGTAGAGAGATAGTTGGGGGGAGGGAAAGAGGGAGAGGTGAAGAGAGAGAGGGGGAGAGAGAGATAGTTGGAGGAGAGGAGGAAAGGAGGAGGGGAGAGGGGGGAGAGGAGGGAGAGGGGTGAGAGAGATAGTTGGGGGGAGAGGGGAGAGAGATAGGGGGGGGGGGGAGAGGAGGGAAGGAGGGAGAGGGGAAGAGAGAGGGGAGAGAGATAGTTGGGGGGAGAGGAGGGAAGGAGGGAGAGGGAAAGAGAGAGGGGAGGGAGATAGTTGGGGGAGAGGAGGGAAGGAGGGAGAGGGGAAGAGAGAGGGGAGGGAGATAGTTGGAGGGAGAGGGGAAGAGAGATAGTTGGGGGAGAGGAGGGAAGAAAGGAGAGGAAAGAGAGAGGGTAGAGAGATAGTTGGGGGGAGGGAAAGAGGGAGAGGTGAAGAGAGAGAGGGGGAGAGAGATAGTTGGAGGAGAGGAGGAAAGGAGGGAGAGGGGGGGAGGAAGGAGAGGGGAGAGAGATAGTTTGGGGAGGAGGAAGGAAGGAAGGAAGGAGCAGGAAGAGAGGGGGAGAGAGATAGTTGGGGGGAGGGTAGGGAAGGAAGGAGAGGGAACAGAGAGGGGGAGAGAGATAGTTGGGGGAGAGGAGGGAAGGAAGGAGAGGGGGAGAGAGATAGTTGGGGGGGAGGAAGGAGCGGGAAGAGAGGGGAAGAGAGATAGTTGGGGGAGAGGAGGGAAGAAAGGAGAGGGGGAGAGAGATAGTTGGGGGAGGGAAGGAAGGAGAGGGAAGAGAGAGGGGGCAGAAAGATAGTTGGGGGAGGAGGGGAGGGGGAGAAAGATAGTTGGGGGGGGGGGAGAGGGAGAAGAGGGAAAAGAGAGGGGGGAGAGGAGGGAAGGAAAAGAGAGGGGGAGAGAGATAGTTGGGGGGAGGGGAGGGAGGAGAGAAGGGAAGAGAGATGGGGAGAGATAGTTGGGGGAGAGAAGGGAAGAGAGAGGAAGAGGAGGGTGGCTGTGAAGGGTACTACAATACAAGGAGGGGGGGGCATGGAGAGGACTTGGATATAAGCTGGGGGGATGTGGAGGGGACTGGGATACAAGGAGGGGGGGGACGTGGAGGGGACTGGGATACAAGGAAGGGGGACGTGGAGGGGACTGGGATACAAGGAAGGGGGACGTGGATGGGACTGGGAGGATACAAGGAGGGGGGACGTGGATGGGACTGGGAGGATACAAGGAAGGGGGGTGTGGATGGGACTGGGAGGATACAAGGAGGGGGGGACGTGGATGGGACTGGGAGGATACAAGGAAGGGGGGTGTGGATGGGACTGGGAGGACTGGGATACAAGGAAGGGGGACGTGGAGGGGACTGGGATACAAGGAAGGGGGACGTGGATGGGACTGGGAGGATACAAGGAGGGGGGGACGTGGAGGGGACTGGGATACAAGGAAGGGGGACGTGGAGGGGACTGGGATACAAGGAAGGGGGACGTGGATGGGACTGGGAGGATACAAGGAGGGGGGGACGTGGAGGGGACTGGGATACAAGGAAGGGGGACGTGGATGGGACTGGGAGGATACAAGGAGGGGGGACGTGGATGGGACTGGGAGGATACAAGGAGGGGGGACGTGGATGGGACTGGGAGGATACAAGGAAGGGGGGTGTGGATGGGACTGGGAGGATACAAGGAGGGGGGGACGTGGATGGGACTGGGAGGATACAAGGAAGGGGGGTGTGGATGGGACTGGGAGGACTGGGATACAAGGAAGGGGGACGTGGAGGGGACTGGGATACAAGGAAGGGGGACGTGGATGGGACTGGGAGGATACAAGGAGGGGGGGACGTGGAGGGGACTGGGATACAAGGAAGGGGGACGTGGAGGGGACTGGGATACAAGGAAGGGGGACGTGGATGGGACTGGGAGGATACAAGGAGGGGGGGACGTGGAGGGGACTGGGATACAAGGAAGGGGGACGTGGATGGGACTGGGAGGATACAAGGAGGGGGGGGACGTGGAGGGGACTGGGATACAAGGAGGGGGGACGTGGATGGGACTGGGAGGATACAAGGAGGGGGGACGTGGATGGGACTGGGAGGATACAAGGAAGGGGGGTGTGGATGGGACTGGGAGGATACAAGGAGGGGGGGACGTGGATGGGACTGGGAGGATACAAGGAAGGGGGGTGTGGATGGGACTGGGAGGACTGGGATACAAGGAAGGGGGACGTGGAGGGGACTGGGATACAAGGAAGGGGGACGTGGATGGGACTGGGAGGATACAAGGAGGGGGGGACGTGGAGGGGACTGGGATACAAGGAAGGGGGACGTGGAGGGGACTGGGATACAAGGAAGGGGGACGTGGATGGGACTGGGAGGATACAAGGAGGGGGGGACGTGGAGGGGACTGGGATACAAGGAAGGGGGGACGTGGATGGGACTGGGAGGATACAAGGAGGGGGGGGACGTGGAGGGGACTGGGATACAAGGAAGGGGGACGTGGATGGGACTGGGAGGATACAAGGAGGGGGGACGTGGATGGGACTGGGAGGATACAAGGAAGGGGGGTGTGGATGGGACTGGGAGGATACAAGGAGGGGGGGACGTGGAGGGGACTGGGATACAAGGAAGGGGGACGTGGATGGGACTGGGAGGATACAAGGAGGGGGGACGTGGATGGGACTGGGAGGATACAAGGAAGGGTGGTGTGGAATGGACTGGGAGGATACAAGGAGGGGGGGACGTGGAGGGGACTGGAAGGATACAAGGAGGGGGGGACGTGGAGGGGACTGGAAGGATACAAGGAGGGGGGACGTGGAGGGGACTGGGATACAAGGAAGGGGGGACGTGGAGGGGACTGGGATACAAGGAAGGGGGGACGTGGAGGGGACTGGGATACAAGGAAGGGGGGACGTGGAGGGGACTGGGATACAAGGAGGGGGGGACGTGGAGGGGACTGGGATACAAGGAGGGGGGACGTGGAGGGGACTGGGATACAAGGAAGGGGGGACGTGGAGGGGACTGGGATACAAGGAAGGGGGGACGTGGAGGGGACTGGGATACAAGGAAGGGGGGACGTGGAGGGGACTGGGATACAAGGAGGGGGGACGTGGAGGGGACTGGGAGGATACAAGGAGGGGGGGGATGTGGAGGGGACTGGGAGGATACAAGGAGGGGGGGGATGTGGAGGGGACTGGGAGGATACAAGGAGGGGGGGATGTGGAGGGGACTGGGATACAAGGAGGGGGGTAGTTAGAGTTACCGCCTCATCCCTTTAATCCTCATCACATATGAATTACTCGGGTTCTGTGGCTGATTAAGGTGGTAATTAAACTCACTTGGTTTCTTATCTGCATTATATTATCCTCAGATCCGTGTAATTGATATGTTGGGGGTGTAAAGGGACGAGGGGGTAATTGTAGGGGGTAATAATCATTGTCATTGATCTGGTCGGATCTCACCTTGCCGGTCACGTGGGAGGAAAGTCATTCATACAAAGTAACTCTTTGGTTTGGGATGTTCCATTCCTGTGACCGGGGGGGGGGGGGGGGGGGTCTGCTCAGCTCTCTCTGTCTCTGTCCCCGCCCTAATCATCAATATTAATAATGAATCAATCCATTGTCCCCGGGATAAATATAGGGGGGCAGGGTGATCCTCTCACAGATGAGATTACATAAGCTGCTGGGTGGGGGAGGGGATCTCGCATTCACCCCTCCATCCTGTAATGAGGGTGTGGGGGAGGGGAGGCTGCCTTGCACGTGTGCAGTAGTAGTAGTACTGTCATTATGTATATATATATATATATATATATATGAAAAAAATTGTAAATCTTTATTAACTAGTTGAAGACTGACACTTTTTGTGTGAAAATCAGTATTTTTTGCTCGAAAATTAATTAGAACCCCCAAACATTATATATATATATTTTTGCACCATTTATTCTGAATGTACCAATGCGTTTTGCAGCGCAGTACACAGAAGTGCGATAGTAGAAGTAGCTTTAGTGGTATAGTGCGGCCCCCGCTGTGCTGGATTACATACACACATATATATATATATACACACACACACACACAGTATCTGACAAAAGTAAGTACACCCCTCAGTCTTTTCATGTGACAACACTGAAGAAATGACACTTGTCTACAATGTAAAGTAGTGAGTGTACAGCTTGTATAACAGTGTAAATTTGCCGTCCCCTCAAAATAACTCAACACACAGCCATTAATGTCTAAACCGCTGGCAACAAAAGTCAGGACACCCCTAAGTGAAAATCTCCAAATTGGGCCCAATTAGCCATTTTCCCTCCCCCGGTGTCATGTGACTCGTTAGTGTTACAAGGTCTCAGGTGTGAATGGGGAGCAGGTGTGTTAGATTTGGTGTTATCGCTCTCACTCTCTCATACTGGTCACTGGAAGTACAACATGGCACCTCATGGCAAAGAACTCTCTGAGGATCTGAAGATAAGAATTGTTGCTCTACATAAAGATGGCCGAGGCCAGTGATGGAGAACCTCGGCACCCCAGATGGTTTGGAACTACATTTCCCATGATGCTCATCGACTCTTCAGTGTAGTTGAGCATCATGGGAAATGCAGTTCCAAAACATCTGGGGTGCCGAGGTTCTCCATCACTGGCCGAGGCTATAAGAAGATTGCCAAGACCCTGAAACTGATCTGCAGCACGGTGGCCAAGACCATCCAGCGCTATAACAGGACAGGTTCCCCTCAGAACAGGCCTCGCCATGGTCCACCAAAGAAGTTGAGGTCACGTGCTCAGCGTCATATCCAGAGGTTGTCTTTGGGAAATAGACGTATGAGTGCTGCCAGCATTGCTGCAGAGGTTGTAGGGGTGGGGGGTCAGCCTGTCAGTGCTCAGACCATACAGCGGTATAACAGGACAGGTAAAGGGGTGCAATGTGATGTAAAGGGTAGAACTGATGATGTAATGTAAGGGGGCGGGGCTGTGGGATGAAGGTTCCGAGTTATATCACAGACATGAGACTCGGACCTTCGAGGATTTTAATTCAATAACCCGGCAATATGAGTTTATCATCGAAATCAAATAATATTATGTAAATCAATATATGTATATTATATTTATTTAAAAGCCCTTGTTCTTATTAGTATCCTAATCAAGAAATATTACATTATAAAGAACTTCTCTTCTTACATCAAACGTGAACCTTCTCCCATTTGTGATGGGGGAGGGTGAAGGGAACCAGCTCAAGCACATGTGACGCTATAACAAAATGTATATTTTCACCTAAGTATAAAAGTCTATATATTTCACTTTTCCATATCTAGAAGACATAAATATATATATATAATCTTTGTTGGTTCTAATTTTCTATACTGACTTTTACCGAGTGTCAGAAAACGGCCGGGTCAGCAAGTGGTTAGAGCAGATAATAATTTATTTCTTATGATCACCAGCGCCACCTAGTGGCCCTAATGCACTATTTCCATGAATCACTCTACTCTTGATGAATGAATAACATTCGACCTGGAGGGAAAATAGTCTAATAACATTTGTTTTTGCCCCCATTCGCACAGAACGAATGTATATGCACCGGGACTTTGTAACTACAAAAAATAATAGACTGACCTAAAGCTCCGAATGAAGGGATATTGTTATTATGGGTAATGAGGGTTTCACCATTGATTTGTGGTGCCTTGTGTCTCTGGGGTCAGGAAGGGGGAGTGTCTCTGGGGTCAGGAAGGGGCGTGTCTTTGGGGGTCAGGAAGGGGGTGTGTCTCTGGGATCAGGAAGGGAGTGTGTCTCTGGGGTCCGGAAGGGGTGTGTCTCTGGGGTCAGGAAGGGGGTGTGTCTCTGGGGTCAGGAAGAGGGTGTGTCTCTGGGGTCAGGAAGGGGTGTGTCTCTGGGGTCAGGAAGGGGTGTGTCTCTGGGGGTCAGGAAGGGGGCGTGTCTCTGTGGGTCAGGAAGAGGGTGTGTCTCTGGGGTCAGGAAGAGGGTGTGTCTCTGGGGTCCGGAAGGGGGTGTGTCTCTGGGGGTCAGGAAGAGGGTGTGTCTCTGGGGTCAGGAAGAGGGTGTGTCTCTGGGGTCAGGAAGGGGGCGTGTCCCTGGGGCCAGGAAGGGGGCGTGTCTCTGGGGGTCAGGAAGAGGGTGTGTCTCTGGGGTCAGGAAGAGGGTGTGTCTCTGGGGTCAGGAAGGGGCGTGTCTCTGGGGGGCAGGAAGGGGGCGTGTCCCATGCCTATATAGACATTTATTGGTCTTATACAGCACAGGGAGGGATTTGGTGATCTCGGACGGTCCTTATAGATGAATATAAATATTTTTATGAAGAACACCGGAGGAAATTACTAAAACTGGAGCAGAGAAAATCTGGAGCCGCTGTGCATGGCGACCAATCAGCTTCCATCTCCAGCGTGTTCAGTTAAGCTTTGACAATAAAAGATGGAAGCTGATTGGTCGCTCTATTTTTGATGGAATTCTCTTGATACATCGGAGGTCAGACGGGTTGATTTGGGGGGAGGGGGGGGACTTGCATTGTGGAGCGGAGAGACGTCAGCGGAGCAAAGATCAGCGATAAACTCCGCAAATATTTGTCACCACAGCGTCCAAAATTCACCGGCCGCTGGTTAATATTCCAACCGCTCAGGGGTCCCACAGGCCCCGCCCACTGCCAGGGAAACTCCGCCCCCAACTGTTCTGTGCTGAGAAGAGCAAAATGTCAGATTTAATATTCCTGATTTCATTGTTAATTACAGCCGACCCGACGCCGTATTATTTATATCCTCCGTATTATTTATATCCTCCGTATTATTTATATCCTCCGTATATTACATGTGTGATGATTATTGTAAGAGATCACAGCGACCCCCCGACAATGACTTCCCTTCCAGAAGGACGGCACCATCTTTGTTCAGGTATCATCCAGGGTCACGACCTACTTCCTGGACTGAGATCCCGGAAATGCCTCCTCCTCCTCAGCCTCCTCCTCCTTCTACAAAGTTACAATGTACAGTCTGATCCCTCCTTCTACAAAGTTACAATGTACAGTCTGATCCCTGGGGGAGGAGAGACTGAGGAAATGACTCCTCCTCCTTCTACAAAGTTACAATGTACAGTCTAATCACTGGGGGAGGAGAGACTGAGGAAATGACTCCTCCTCCTTCTACAAAGTTACAATGTACAGAAGGAGAGACTGAGGAAATGACTCCTCCTTCTACAAAGTTACAATGTACAGTCTAATCACTGGGGGAGGAGAAACGAGGAAATGACTCCTCCTCCTTCTACAAAGTTATAATGTACAGTCTGGTCACTGGGGGAGGGGAGACTGAGGAAATGACTCCTCCCCTTCTACAAAGTTATAATGTACAGTCTGGTCACGGGGGGGGGGAGGGGAGACTGAGGAAATGACTCCTCCTCCTTCTACAAAGTTACAATGTACAGTCTGGTCACTGGGGGAGGGGAGACTGAGGAAATGACTCCTCCTCCTTCTACAAAGTTACAATGTACAGTCTGGTCACTGGGGGAGGGGAGACTGAGGAAATGACTCCTCCCCTTCTACAAAGTTATAATGTACAGTCTGATCACTGGGGGAGGGGAGACTGAGGAAATGACTCCTCCCCTTCTACAAAGTTATAATGTACAGTCTGGTCACGGGGGGGGGGGGAGACTGAGGAAATGACTCCTCCCCCTTCTACAAAGTTACAATGTACAGTCTGGTCACTGGGGGAGGGGAGACTGAGGAAATGCTTCCTCCTGCCTGCAGCAGATTGATGACATCATCTCAGCCTAGGCGGAGTCACTGTCTGGAGCTCAGGGACGGCATTTTAATGATAAGGGGCGGAGCTTTGTGGATATTGATACTATTGCTGTATATTGTGACTTGTCGGGATTTGTATCCTTTGTGGAATGAATTCCTCCGATATCAGTTTGCGGTTCTCATCGGGCTCAGAGGTAAAATGAATGATTAAAATGAAGAATAATCCCCATTTTTTTTATTTTATTTTACATACTCTGCATTCATTTCAGGACTAAGCAGAGGACTGAGGTCAGGGGCTGGGATGTTGTCAGGAATCTATGTGCAGCCCCCTGCTGGCCCCTCCCACCAGCCATGATCTGCCTGCATTGCATAGAGAAGCACAGAGACCCGGTGATGACATCATTGGGTCTTTAATAAGGTATATAATGGAAACAGTATCGATTTTATTTAATGATGTCATTGATGGGGGAAGGGGAATCCAGGCAAAATATAATTATACTTCAGTCTGATAGGAGATCTCTTATGAAGGTGATTCCATTTGTGTGACATGACAAATATTTGTCTGTGCCTTTCAATTAGACATTTGAATGGACCCCAATCCGCCCCTCCCCCCCCCCCACATACACACCCCCAGGGAGGAGCAGCGGGAAAAGTCCCAAAAACATTCCATCTGTAGACCTTGTACAGAGGATCTGCTGGAGGGAGGACCACAGGAGGGTGAGTGGGGGAGGGTGGGCAACCAGAGGTACAAGGACACTGGAGAGGAACATCACATCGGATTCTCATTCACATTCAACACCCACCGACTGACCCCTGATACCCCCTCATTGGGGCAATTTACTAAAGTGAGTGTGGAAGAGCCGAGATAAATCATTGGGGTAAGTCTGAGAATGCAAGAAATCCTATGTGTACCATGTCCGCAGTCTCTGATCATCTCCTGTATTATGTCTGCAGTCTCTGATCATCTCCTGTACTATGTCTGCAGTCTCTGATCATCTCCTGTATTATGTCCGCAGTCTCTGATCATCTCCTGTACTATGTCTGCAGTCTCTGATCATCTCATGTACTATGTCTGCAGTCTCTGATCATCTCCTGTATCATGTCTGCAGTCTCTGATCATCTCATGTACTATGTCTGCAGTCTCTGATCATCTCCTGTACTGTGTCCGCAGTCCCTGATCATCTCCTTATTATGTCTGCAGTCTCTGATAATCTCCTGTACTATGTCTGCAGTCTCTGATCATCTCCTGTATTATGTCTGCAGTCTCTGATCATCTCCTGTATTATGTCTGCAGTCTCTGATCATCTCCTGTATTATGTCTGCAGTCTCTGACCATCTCCTGTATTATGTCTGCAGTCTCTGATCATCTCCTTATTATGTCTGCAGTCTCTGATAATCTCCTGTACTATGTCTGCAGTCTCTGATCATCTCCTGTATTATGTCTGCAGTCTCTGATCATCTCCTGTATTATGTCTGCAGTCTCTGACCATCTCCTGTATTATGTCTGCAGTCTCTGATCATCTCCTTATTATGTCTGCAGTCTCTGATAATCTCCTGTACTATGTCTGCAGTCTCTGATCACCTCCTGTACTATGTCTGCAGTCTCTGATCATCTCCTGTATTATGTCTGTAGTCTCTGATCATCTCCTGTATTATGTCTGCAGTCTCTGATCATCTCCTGTATTATGTCTGCAGTCTCTGATCATCTCCTGTACTATGTCTGCAGTCTCTGATCATCTCCTGTACTATGTCTGCAGTCTCTGACCATCTCCTGTATTATGTCTGCAGTCTCTGATCATCTCCTGTATTATGTCTGCAGTCTCTGATCATCTCCTGTACTATGTCTGCAGTCTCTGATCATCTCCTGTACTATGTCTGCAGTCTCTGATCATCTCCTGTATTATGTCTGCAGTCTCTGATCATCTCCTGTATTATGTCTGCGGTCTCTGATCATCTCCTGTACTATGTCTGCAGTCTCTGATCATCTCCTGTACTATGTCTGCAGTCTCTGATCATCTCCTGTACTATGTCTGCAGTCTCTGATCATCTCCTGTACTATGTCTGCAGTCTCTGACCATCTCCTGTATTATGTCTGCAGTCTCTGATCATCTCCTGTATTATGTCTGCAGTCTCTGATCATCTCCTGTACTATGTCTGCAGTCTCTGATCATCTCCTGTACTATGTCTGCAGTCTCTGATCATCTCCTGTATTATGTCTGCAGTCTCTGATCATCTCCTGTATTATGTCTGCGGTCTCTGATCATCTCCTGTACTATGTCTGCAGTCTCTGATCATCTCCTGTACTATGTCTGCAGTCTCTGATCATCTCCTGTACTATGTCTGCAGTCTCTGATCATCTCCTGTATTATGTCTGCAGTCTCTGATCATCTCCTGTACTGTGTCCGCAGTCCCTGATCATCTCCTTATTATGTCTGCAGTCTCTGATAATCTCCTGTACTATGTCTGCAGTCTCTGATCATCTCCTGTATTATGTCTGCAGTCTCTGACCATCTCCTGTATTATGTCTGCAGTCTCTGATCATCTCCTTATTATGTCTGCAGTCTCTGATAATCTCCTGTACTATGTCTGCAGTCTCTGATCATCTCCTGTATTATGTCTGTAGTCTCTGATCATCTCCTGTATTATGTCTGCAGTCTCTGATCATCTCCTGTATTATGTCTGCAGTCTCTGATCATCTCCTGTACTATGTCTGCAGTCTCTGATCATCTCCTGTACTATGTCTGCAGTCTCTGACCATCTCCTGTATTATGTCTGCAGTCTCTGATCATCTCCTGTATTATGTCTGCAGTCTCTGATCATCTCCTGTACTATGTCTGCAGTCTCTGATCATCTCCTGTACTATGTCTGCAGTCTCTGATCATCTCCTGTATTATGTCTGCAGTCTCTGATCATCTCCTGTATTATGTCTGCGGTCTCTGATCATCTCCTGTACTATGTCTGCAGTCTCTGATCATCTCCTGTACTATGTCTGCAGTCTCTGATCATCTCCTGTACTATGTCTGCAGTCTCTGATCATCTCCTGTACTATGTCTGCAGTCTCTGACCATCTCCTGTATTATGTCTGCAGTCTCTGATCATCTCCTGTATTATGTCTGCAGTCTCTGATCATCTCCTGTACTATGTCTGCAGTCTCTGACCATCTCCTGTATTATGTCTGCAGTCTCTGATCATCTCCTGTATTATGTCTGCAGTCTCTGATCATCTCCTGTACTATGTCTGCAGTCTCTGACCATCTCCTGTATTATGTCTGCAGTCTCTGATCATCTCCTGTATTATGTCTGCAGTCTCTGATCATCTCCTGTACTATGTCTGCAGTCTCTGACCATCTCCTGTATTATGTCT
This sequence comes from Lithobates sylvaticus, assembly GCA_028564925.1. Lineage (NCBI taxonomy): Eukaryota > Metazoa > Chordata > Amphibia > Anura > Ranidae > Lithobates > Lithobates sylvaticus. Next base: position 279,353,939 of record CM053032.1, read on the forward strand.
GCAGTCTCTGACCCTCTCCTGTATTATGTCTGCAGTCTCTGATCATCTCCTGTATTATGTCTGCAGTCTCTGATCATCTCCTGTACTATGTCTGCAGTCTGCAGAAGATATGATAATAGAAAATTAAAACAGCAATATTTTCTTCAATACCGCTAACAATAGAAATTTAATCACCAGAGAAACAAACTAATATAGAAAACAGAAACTTGTCCTTAGACGGCGATGGACCCAATGAGAATCTATACAATGTATCAATCAAGGAGAAATATAGGAAGAACATATTCATGTTTTGTTAGAATTTGGGAGAAGATGGATATTGTGGTGCGGGGGCAGGCCCCAATACACAGGACACAGTGGGGACCCCCAGCTACTCTGCATTCCCCCTCCAGAGGCCATACCAGATGAACTGGAGGAACCCACGTTAGCAGAGATCCTGGTCATGGTCCATATGTGCACAGCCTCGGTAAACACCATGAAAAATCAGCTTGGGGGCCTTCGTGAGGAGGTGTCACTGCTAAGACATGATCTTCATAAAGTCCGGGAAAGAGCTACAGCAGTGGAGAGCAGAGTAAGTGATATTGAGGACAAGCTGCCACCGATAGCAAGGGAGGATCGGGAAACTCACCATATGGCCCAAGAAACCTATAACAGAGCGGAAGATACAGAAAACCGATTACGCAGAAACAATATCCGCATTGTCGGGCTCCCGGAGAAAATGGAGGGTAAAGATCCTACTACTTTTGTGGAGAATGGGTTCATAGACATCTTTGGCAGGGAGGCGTTCTCACCGTTTTTGACAGTGGAAAGGGCCCATCGAGTCCCGGGCCAACCACCCCCTCAGGGAGCTCCCCCCGCGATCAATGTTCGCCCGTCTTCTTCACTACTGAGATAGAGAGGCAGTACTGCGCTGTGCCAGGGAGCGTGCCAATATTAAGTACAATGGAGTCAGAGTATCATTCTACTTCTCCGCTGAGGTGCAGAGAAACCAAGCTATATTTGGGGATGTGAAGAGACGTCTACGGTCCGTGCAGTTGCCTTATGCCATGCGCTACCCAGCTAAATTGCATGTTAATGCCGAAGGACATGCTCAGTTCTTTGATTCAGCTAGAGAAGCGTCTGCGTGGCTAAACCACAACGAACAGGCCCTGCGCCACCGCCGAGCTGGAGCAGATGGGGACTGATCCAGCAGCTTCTTTTGGTGGTAAGATCAGTAGGGCACGACCACCTTCTGGGCTCTTCTGTCCAATAGGGCACCTCTCTATTGTTTTTCTTCCCTTTCTGTGTTTTTGCTGGGTGGGGGGGGGGGGGGGGGGACATTATATTTTTACAAGTGCCAAGAACTCAACTGTGACTGTCAATCCGTCCGCCTACTATTAGGTTACGTTAGTGTTTTTAGACCTGCCCGGTTGGTGGCTCTGGACTGTTTGTTTGTTTTTCTTGTTTCTATAACAGATTTTTCTGGCTGAACTGCTATATACCTGGAAGGTCGATATCTCAATACCAGTGCAATTATGTCTGTTGGCACCGTTGTGCCGTGTTGCTTTCCAAACTGGAGATTACCCTACAGTCCAAAGATGTTTGATAGACTGACTACTACTGTCCTCTCCTTTAGCCAAACTGCTGTTTTATTATGTTGCTACTACATTTTCCACTATGTCCTTGCTGATTATTGCTTCATTGATCACGTGCCCTTATCGGACACTAACTATGCCCTTAGAATGGCAGGCATTCCGGTGATCTCCTGGAATATCAGGGTCGTGAACCCCCCCTTTAAACGCACAATGATTTTTACATGCTTGGAAATTTTTACCCTGCTATTTTATGTTTTCACGAAACGCATTAGACGGCAGGGACTAAGAACTGCCTGAAATACCCATGGATAGGGTGGGCGTACCACTCCACCCATTTCTCATTCTCTCGGGGGTGAGTGTTGTGATACACAGGTCCCTGGATTACCAGGAATATGCCGCTAAGGTAGACCCTGACGGAAGATATGTGTTTTTGTACTGCCGCATTGGGCTCTTGAAATGTATATTGGCCTGTGTATACATACTACCCTCCCCCCCCTTCCCAAATATTTGATGCCCGGGTACTCTGGCTTTTCATAGAATTCCTGGAGGGAAAGCCGGACCCCCCACTAATGCTGGTAGGGGATTTTAATTGTTGGCTGAACCCTAGACTTGATAAACATCCATGCCCGCAAAGGGAGACCCCCCTGGCAAGAATACTACAGGAAGTGTGATGGATAGATCTGTGGAGACATGGAATCCTTGCGGTTCTCCTGCTTTTCAAAGTCTTATGGATCCCTCTCGAGGATTGATTTGGCGGTGGGCAACTCGGCTATGCGCCCCTCGGTTTCGGAAATTTCTTATAAACCCAGATGCGTTTCAGACCGCTCCTATATGGCGGTATGTCACACTGTAGCGCCACTGTCCGCATTACCTAAAGCACCCTTGGAAGTATAACGCCTTCTGGCTCAAGTTATTTACCTCTCCTGAAGAACTGGAGCGGAGGGTCCGGGAGTTTGTTACTGTCCAGCACGATCCGGACTCTATCCTTATTGAATGGGAGGCATTTAAGGTTAGGGGCCTTCTTATTGCAGAGGTTACTAAAGTGGAAAAGCTTTCTGAGGGACTGAGAGCTGAATTGGAATCACGAGTACGCTCACTAGAGCTGCAATATGTGCAGGACCCTACTGAATCCGCCAGGGAGGCCTGGCAGTCGGCTCAATCTGCATATGAGCACTTGCTGGCATCGTCGGCGGAAAAAAAGAGGTTCTTCTAAAAAACAGCGGGAGAGACAACGAGCCGACTCCTTGCTAGAATTGCCAACTCAGAACAGAGATCCCCGGTCATTGGTGTGATAAAAAACGACAGAGGGCGCCTCTCCCCGGATCTGATACTACAGGCACTGGCGGCATCCTATGAGAAATTATATCTCCCTGCCTCGGAGTATAATCCAGAGGAATTGACAAATTACTTATCTAGGATAACATTTCCATATCTCACTGAGTCTCAATGTAGGGAACCCGATTCTCCGTTTACGCTAAAAGGAATTACAGGTTAGCGGCTTTTCCCAATTGTAAAACTCCGGGGGGGGGGGGGGGGGGAGATGGTCTCCCCATGGAAATCTATAAGCAGTACTCAGAACTATTGCTACCCCAATTGCTAAGGGTGTTCAATGCAGCAAGGGAACAAAACGCTCTACCGCCCTCTATGTCTAGGGCCAACATAGCAAATGTTGAAAACCCAAAACCTGGTAAAGACCCAGTAGACCCGGCCTTATATAGGCCTATATCACTATTACAAACGGATATTAAGATATTAGCCCTCAGGCTAAATAAGGTCATTACGTCTGTTATACATCCTGATCAGGCTGGCTTTATGCCGAATAAATCTACAGCGGTTCATTTAAGAAGGCTTTTTCTCCACTTTATCCACTTCAGCCCCGGACCAATTTGCAGCCGAAGGCCCAGTCCCCTTTTTGCGAATCGGCACTGCGTCGCTTTAACTGACAATTGCGCGGTCGTGCAACGTGGCTCCCAAACAAAATTGGCGTCCTTTTTTCCCACAAATAGAGCTTTCTTTTGGTGGTATTTGATCGCCCCTGCGTTTTTTATTTTTTGCGCTATAAACAAAAATAGAGCGACAATTTTGAAAAAAAAATGCAATATTTTTTACTTTTTGCTATAATAAATATCCCCAAAAAATATATAAAAAAAAAAATATTTTTTCCTCAGTTTAGGCCGATACGTATTCTTCTACATATTTTTGGTAAAAAAAAATCGCAATTAGCGATTATTGTTGGTTTGCGCAAAAGTTATAGCGTTTACAAATTAGGGGATAGTTTTATAGCATTTTTATTAATATTTTTTTTTTACTAGTAATGGTGGCGATCAGCGATTTTAATTGTGACTGCGACATTATGGCGGACACATCGGACATTTTTGACACATTTTTGGGATCTTTTTCATTTTATATAGAAATCAAAGCTATTTAAATGCGCTGATTCCTGTATAAATGACACTGGCAGTGAAAGAGTTAACCACTAGGGGGCGGGGAGGGGTTATGGTTTATGACGTGAGTGTGTTTTTTTACAGTAGGGGGGCGTGGCTGACGTCTGACGTCATTGATCGGCTTTACCGATGACAGGGAACAGTCGATCAATGACAGGCAGAGTAGGAAGCGCGGGGGGAGGTTTGTTTACACAGACCACTCCCCGTTCTTCAGCTCCGTGACCCGATCGCGGGACACCAGCGGTGATCGGGTACGCTGGTCCCGCGGTCGTGGTCATGGAGCTCCCAACAGGGTCGCAAACGCGCCGCCGGCGGCCCGCCCGTGACCCCACGGCTAGGCAATTAAAGGGGACGTACCTGTACGTGCTTTTGCCTGCCCGTGCCATTCTGCTGACGTAAATGTGCAGGAGGCGGTCGGGAAGCGGTTAATATGCAGTCCCAAGCTGATAATGTTGGACACAGAACTCTGCTGTCTCTTGATGCTATGAAAGCCTTTGACAGTATAGAGTGGCCCAAGGAGAGATGAGTCCCTGTCTGCCTTTTTATGGAGGATTGTTGAAACACTGAAGCGGATTGAGAAAGAGGAGGAGAAATTGGAACAGCGGGTGTACAGACCCGGGAACTCAGCACAGGGATGGTGGGAACCCCTCATAATGGGCACAGCGGGTGTACAGACCCGGGAACTCGGCACAGGGATGGTGGGAACCCCTCATAATGGGCACAGCGGGTGTACAGACCCGGGAACCCCTCATAAGGGGCACAGCGGGTGTACAGACCCGGGAACTCGGCACAGGGATGGTGGGAACCCCTCATAATGGGCACAGCGGGTGTACAGACCCGGGAACTCGGCACAGGGATGGTGGGAACCCCTCATAATGGGCACAGCGGGTGTACAGACCCGGGAACTCGGCACAGGGATGGTGGGAACCCCTCATAATGGGCACAGCGGGTGTACAGACCCGGGAACCCCTCATAATGGGCACAGGGGTGTACAGACCCGGGAACTCGGCACAGGGATGGTGGGAACCCCTCATAATGGACACAGCAGGTGTACAGACCTGGGAACTCAGCACAGGGATGGTGAGAACCCCTCATAATGGGCACAGCGGGTGTACAGACCCGGGAACTCGGCACAGGGATGGTGGGAACCCCTCATAATGGGCACAGCGGGTGTACAGACCCGGGAACTCGGCACAGGGATGGTGGGAACCCCTCATAATGGGCACAGCGGGTGTACAGACCCGGGAACTCAGCACAGGGATGGTGGGAACCCCTCATAATGGGCACAGCGGGTATACAGACCCGGGAACTCAGCACAGGGATGGTGGGAACCCCTCATAATGGGCACAGCGGGTGTACAGACCCGGGAACTCAGCACAGGGATGGTGGGAACCCCTCATAATGGGCACAGCGGGTGTACAGACCCGGGAACTCAGCACAGGGATGGTGAGAACCCCTCATAATGGGCACAGCGGGCGTACAGACCCGGGAACTCCGCACAGGGATGGTGGGAACCCCTCATAATGGGCACAGCGGGTGTACAGACCCGGGAACTCGGCACAGGGATGGTGAGAACCCCTCATAATGGGCACAGCGGGTGTACAGACCCGGGAACTCGGCACAGGGATGGTGGGAACCCCTCATAATGGGTACAGCGGGTGTACAGACCCGGGAACTCGGCACAGGGATGGTGGGAACCCCTCATAATGGGCACAGCGGGTGTACAGACCCGGGAACTCAGCACAGGGATGGTGGGAACCCCTCATAATGGGCACAGCGGGTGTACAGACCCGAGAACTCAGCATAGGGATGGTGGGAACCCCTCATAATGGGCACAGCGGGTGTACAGACCCGGGAACTCAGCACAGGGATGGTGGGAACCCCTCATAATGGGTACAGCGGGTGTACAGACCCGGGAACTCAGCACAGGGATGGTGGGAACCCCTCATAATGGGCACAGCGGGTGTACAGACCTGGGAACTCAGCACAGGGATGGTGGGGAACCCCTCATAATGGGCACAGCGGGTGTACAGACCCGGGGACTCAGCACAGGGATGGTGGGAACCCCTCATAATGGGCACAGCGGGTGTACAGACCCGAGAACTCAGCATAGGGATGGTGGGAACCCCTCATAATGGGCACAGCGGGTGTACAGACCCGGGAACTCAGCACAGGGATGGTGGGAACCCCTCATAATGGGTACAGCGGGTGTACAGACCCGGGAACTCAGCACAGGGATGGTGGGAACCCCTCATAATGGGCACAGCGGGTGTACAGACCTGGGAACTCAGCACAGGGATGGTGGGAACCCCTCATAATGGGCACAGCGGGTGTACAGACCCGGGGACTCAGCACAGGGATGGTGGGAACCCCTCATAATGGGCACAGCGGGTGTACAGACCGGGAACTCGGCACAGGGATGGTGGGAACCCCTCATAATGGGCACAGCGGGTGTACAGACCCGGGAACTCGGCACAGGGATGGTGGGAACCCCTCATAATGGGCACAGCGGGTGTACAGACCCGGGTGGGAACCCCTCTGGTGCTTTGAAGGACTAATGACAATGTTCTCTTTGTGGTGACCGAATCCCATTTTCTTTTTGCAGAGATGGAGGGAGCGTCTCTTTTTCTCATCACCCTTCTGGGTCTCTCAGGTTTGGTTTCCTCAGCAGATAATCAGACGACGATCTGTAAGCCGGCTCCTCGGTGGACTATCGGGAGTGAAGTGCCCATGCTACTCTCGTACGGACAGGTCACTGTGGTCGCTCTTCTACAGGCCAGTTGTGGCTTCTGCCTCGTACAGGCTGCAAAGTAAGTCCCTCTCCCATAAGAGGAGCAGGGGAGGGGGGGTGGTAGGGATTTGTGCTGGGAAAGGTTGGATTGGGGGGAGAGTTGTACTAGGAGGGGGGATTTTTTTTGGGGGGGGGGGGTTGATTTGCACTGGGAGGGGGATTTAGGAGGGGGAAGTTATGGAGATAGGAGTGGGAATTTGAGGGGATATTTGTACTTGGAGGGGGGTTTGAGGGGATTTGTGCTAGGAGGGGAATTTGTGGGAGGGGGGGGATTTGTACTAGGAGGAGGAAGTTATGGAGATAGGAGCGGGGATTTGGGGGGAGGGTTTACGCTAGGAGGGGGGATTTTTGGGGAAAATGTATGCTGGGATTTGGAAGAAAAGGGGATGTGTGCTAGGAGGGGTGATTTGTGAGGAACTGGGGGGGGGGGATTGGAGCTGGAAGGTGGGATTGTGAGGCACAAATATGTGCTGGGAGGGGAATTTGAACTGTGAAAATTGAGAATTTTTGCATTTGTGTTTGAGGAGAATTTTAACTTGCAGAAGGAATTGATGCTTTGTGGTGAGCGTGTTGATTAGTGCTGTTTTTTTTTGGGGGGGGGCTTCAGAATTCTCTGCTTATCGGCTGAGATGTAAATTCTGTTCTATTTTGAATGAATTTGAATGACCTGGACCTGCAGATTACCATTGTTGTCCAGCAAACAATTTGTAGCCACCATCTGTTATACTGAAGACAAGAAAGTGGATCCTGAAGAAGCTTTTTCCAAGCGAAACGCGCTGATCCATCTGTCTTCTTTCACCTATTTACAGTGGTGTGAAAAAGTGTTTGCCCCCCTTCCTCATTTCCTGTTCCTTTGCATGTTTGTCACACTTAAGTGTTTCGGAACATCAAACCAATTTAAACAATAGTCAAGGACAACACAAGTAAACACAAAATGCAATTTGTAAATGAAGGTGTTTATTATTAAAGGTGAAAAAAAATCCAAACCATCATGGCCCTGTGTGAAAAAGTGATTGCCCCCTAAACCTAATAACTGGTTGGGCCACCCTTAGCAGCAACAACTGCAACCAAGCGTTTGCGATAACGTGCAATGAGGCTTTTACAGCGTCCTGGAGGAATTTTGGCCCACTCATCTTTGCAGAATTGTCCTAATTCAGTTACATTAGAGGGTTTTCGAGCATGAACGGCCTTTTTAAGGTCATACCACAACATCTCAATAGGATTCAGGTCAGGACTTTGGCTAGGCCACTCCAAAGTCTTCATTATGTTTTTCTTCAGCCATTCGGTGGTGGACTTGCTGGTGTGTTTAGGATCATTGTCCTGCTGCAGAACCCAAGTTCGTTTCAGCTTGAGTACACGAACAGATGGTCGGACATTCTCCTTCAGGATCTCTAGGTAGACAGCAGAATTCATAGTTCATTTTATCACGGCAAGTCTTCCAGGTCCTGAAGCAGCAAAACAGCCCCAGACCATCACACTACCACCACCATATTTTACTGTTGGTATAATGTTCTTTTTCTGAAATGCAGTGTTCCTTCTACGCCAGATATACTTGGACACACACCTTCCAAAGAGTTCCACTTTTGTCTCATCGGTCCACAGAATGTTGTCCCAAAAGTCTTGGGGATCATCAAGATGTGTTGTGGAGAAATTGAGACGAGCTTTGATGTTCTTTTTGCTCAGCAGTGGTTTTCTCCTTGGAAACTCTGCCATGCAGGCCATTTTTTGCCCAGTCTTTTCCTGATGGTGGAGGCATGAACGCTGACCTTAACTGAGGCAAGTGAGGCCTGCAGTTCCTTGGACGTTGTTGTGGGGTCTTTTGTGACCTCTTGGATGAGTCGTCGCTGCGCTCTTGGGGTAATTTTGGGCGGCCGGCCACTCCTGGGAAGGTTCACCACTGTTCCATGTCTTCGCCATTTGTGGATAATGGCTCTCACTGTGGTTCGCTGGATTCCCAAAGCTTTGGAAATGGCTTTATAACCCTTTCCAGACTGATAGATCTCAATTACTTTCTTTCTCAATTGTTCCTGAATTTCTTTGGGTCTCGGCATGATGTGTAGCTTTTAAGGATCTTCTGGTGGACCTTACTGTGTCAAGCAGCTCCTATTTAAGTGATGCCTTGATTGTGAACAGTGTGGCAATAATCAGGCCTGGGTGTGGCTAGAGAAATTGAACTCAGGTGTGGACAACCACAGTTATAGTATGTTTTAACAAGGGGGGCAATCACTTTTTCACACAGGGCCATGATGGTTTGGATTTTTTTTCACCTTTAATAATAAACACCTTCATTTACAAATTGCATTTTGTGTTTACTTGTGTTGTCCTTGACTATTGTTTAAATTGGTTTGATGTTCCGAAACACTTAAGTGTGACAAACATGCAAAGGAACAGGAAATGAGGAAGGGGGCAAACACTTTTTCACACCACTGTAGTTATACATGTACTCATTTTGACTGGATGGTAGCTGATAACACATGATTTTAATGTACTAATAAAATTATAATTTTTTTTATTATTAAACTTTTCTTTTTCTTCCACCTTTTGGTATAGTTTTGGCACAGTGGGATTTTTCCATGAAACATTTTGATACTTGTGCTATTGTTCAATCTATGCTTTCACTACAAAAAAAACAAATACACTCAAACTTATCTTAGCACACGCACAATATAATGCCCAATATTGTGATAAAACATAAAAGTTGAGGTTGCATGGAGTGAGTAGTGTTTTCACAATGAATGGAAAGGCATTCTCTGATTGGATGAGATGGAGATTGTGATGTCATAGCCTTGCCTCTCCACCTCATCCAATCAGAGAACGTGAATTTGCAAACATTGATCATAGCAGATGAGAAGATTATTTGTAACAATTTAAATATCTCTTTCAGCATGGGCCCGCTCCGTGACAAGCTGACCAATCAGGGACTGACCAACATCAGCTACATCATTGTCAATGACCAGAGCTCCCTCTCCCGGCTTCTGTACCCCAAACTGGCAGCTCAGGCGCCAGCGGGGGTCCCCGTCTACGAGCAACTACCCAATCAGGAGGATGTGTGGGAGGTTCTGAATGGAAATAAGGACGACTTCCTCATCTACGACAGGTGAATGGTGACTGCAAGACACACAGAGCCACAGGAGATGGTCAGAGACTGCAGACATGATACAGGAGATGGTCAGAGACTGCAGACATAATACAGGAGATGATCAGAGACTGCAGACATAGTACAGGAGATGATCAGAGACTGCAGACATGATACAGGAGATGATCAGAGACTGCAGACATAATACAGGAGATGGTCAGAGACTGCAGACATGATACAGGAGATGATCAGAGACTGCAGACATAATACAGGAGATGATCAGAGACTGCAGACATGATACAGGAGATGATCAGAGACTGCAGACATAGTACAGGAGATGATCAGAGACTGCAGACATGATACAGGAGATGATCAGAGACTGCAGACATAATACAGGAGATGGTCAGAGACTGCAGACATGATACAGGAGATGATCAGAGACTGCAGACATAGTACAGGAGATGATCAGAGACTGCAGACATGATACAGGAGATGATCATAGACTGCAGACATAGTACAGGAGATGATCAGAGACTGCAGACATAATACAGGAGATGGTCGGAGACTGCAGACATAATACAGGAGATGATCAGAGACTGCAGACATAATACAGGAGATGATCAGAGACTGCAGACATAATACAGGAGATGATCATAGACTGCAGACATAGTACAGGAGATGATCAGAGACTGTAGACATAATACAGGAGATGATCAGAGACTGCAGACATAGTACAGGAGATGATCAGAGACTGCAGACATAATACAGGAGATGATCGGAGACTGCAGACATAATACAGGAGATGATCGGAGACTGCAGACACAGTACAGGAGAGGATCAGAGACTGCAGACATAATACAGGAGATGATCAGAGACTGTGGCCACTGCTTGTCTCAGGAAAGTGCTCAAAAAGCTATCAATATGGGAGAAGCTACTACATGTATTTCGTCCCATAGGGGACAGAACAGTAACCAATAATGAAGAGTATAATGATAGATCTTCTTTAATCGGTTGGATTTCTAGGATTATCGGCTCCATCTAGTGGCCATAATGCAGTTTTATTTTTCTAACATACCTCAATCAAGATAATACTGCATTATGACCACTAGATGGAGCCGGTAATCCTAGGAAATCAGCATAGTAAGTAAAATATGGTTTCATTTTGCGATGGCTCAGCATTCTTTTTTTTATGACTAGACCCCATGGTCTTCCACCCTTCGATCTTCATGCCGTGGTTCCTCCCCATGTCTTGTTCCAGAAATGTATTTCTTCTCTTCTGTCCCCAGATGTGGACGCCTCACCTTTCATATCCGGCTGCCTTACAGTTATCTGCACTTCCCCTACGTAGAGGCGGCCATTAACACCACTTACTATGAAGACTATTGCCAGAACTGCAGCTTCTACACCAATGTCACCTGGAACGCCAAGGTAACCGCCAACGTGCCGCTCCCTCTGTGGGGCCAATCATTGCTTCTCAGAGGATGATATCAGCCAACTAATCACTGGAAATATGTTCAAACAAAATGCTACTACTGCAAAATACCAGCGTTTTCAAATAACTTTATTAGTCCACATTGTCAGAACACAAATCTCCCCTGGCTCCTCCCATGTATTTCACCGAAGGCCTTCAATCTGATCTCTGGTCTTCCCTTCAGTCTTGCACAGGTGTAGTGGCTCCTCCCCTTCAGTCTTGCACAGGTGTACCGGCTCCTCCCCTTCAGTCTTGCACAGGTGTACCAGCTCCTCCCCTTCAGTCTTGCACAGCTGTAGAGGCTCCTCCCCTTCAGTCTTGCACAGGTGTAGCGGCTCCTCCCCTTCAGTCCTGCAAAGGTGTACCAGCTCCTCCCCTTCAGTCTTGCACAGGTGTACCGACCCCTCCTGTTTTGCACAGGTGTACCGGCTCCTCCCCTTCAGTCTCGCACAGGTGTACCGGCTCCTCCCCTTCAGTCTTGCACAGGTGTACCGGCTCCTCCCCTTCAGTCTTGCACAGGTGTAGTGGCTCCCTCCCTCCTGTCTTGCACAGGTGTAGTGGCTCCTCCCCTTCAGTCTTGCACAGGTGTACTGGCTCCTCCCCTTCAGTCTTGCACAGGTGTAGTGGCTCCCTCCCTTCAGTTTTGCACAGGTGTAGTGGCTCCTCCCCTTCTGTCTTGCACAGGTGTAACGGCTCTTCCCCTGGACTGAAATGCCTTACTCTGATTTCACTGCACACTGTGAGCTTCTCACCATGTGCATAGGAAGCTGTAGCAAGTCTGCTGTTTTTTTTGGTAGAGGCCACCTCTACTATTAAGCCCATCCCTGAGTGAAACGCGTCAGTGGTGCCAGACTTTGCACCATCCTTTGCCCACTGTTATTATGGTCACGGGACACAAGTTATTTTGCAGCATCCAGTGTTTCTATTGCTGAAATCAGGGAAGGTCACAATGCAGCCCTTCCAGAAATGTGGAGCTCTGGGAAATTTACAGCATTTGGAGGGATAAGATTGCTGCATCAGTCCCTATTCATGACCTCCAATGCAGCCGGTAAGGACCCCGGGGCACCAGTCATATGGAGCTCTGTTGTAGTTGGGAGGAAACTCGGGATCTGCCTACAAATCGCCAATGAAGGTGAGAAAGGAAATCTAAAGCTGCAGCAATATCGCTGCTACATTGTAATGGGAGGAAGTAGGAAGAGTGCTGCTATGTACTTACACTTTAATAAGAACACTGAATTCCAGGTACAGAAATTGGTATATACAGTATATCATAGTTTGTAGATGCTATAACCTTCACGCCAACCTATCCTCATACCTAACCCTATCCTCATACACTTATTGGGATTTTTTGTAGCAGAATACATTTTTGGCAAAATATATAAAGAATTTTTTATTTTTATTTTTTATTATTATTTTATTGGATATGTTTTATAGCAGAAAGTAAAAAAAATATATATATATATATTTGTAGCACTGACCCCCGAAGGAGCTGCTGAAATTGATTTGGGCCTGCACTCTGCTAATGAACCCCCCCTGAATTGGCTTAGTCCCCTTGACACAGCTGTGGTGCAATACAATACAGTACAATACAATACAATATACCTGTATTGTAACCTCAGGATCCACTGGCTCCACCTGCTGGGAGAAAACAACACTTCACACAAGCTGAATACTTGACCAAATATATTTTACTGTGAATATGTTTCAAAAGGTGATTACAGTAATTGTGCTGTCATCCCAACATAGGATGACAGAACAATGGATTTCAATATAAACTATTTCAAACAATATATATATATATATATATATATATATATGTATATATATATATATATATATATATATAACTGGGAGCTCCCCCTACTTTTTTAAGCTATGCGTGAGATCTCACTTAAAGTACTTTTTTAGTTTTTGATTTTCTTGTCTTCGCTAGCTAAAGTAATTCCTTGTGATTTGTAATCCACAGGTTAAAGTAAGTCAAGTTGAGGTAAAGGTGCTCCTGATGTAACTTTAGTAACTATAATACAAGGCTTGGGATGTCAGAGTAGATAGGCCTCAAGCCTGCTCAGTGTCAGTTGCTCTGCTCCTCCTCCGTAGAACTTTAAATCCCAGTGAGGCCTGTGTATAAGTCTAACTGTGTGTGAAAGTTAACAAACTGTGGGCCGTGACCCGCTCACCAACTGGATCAGAACTCTGTATGGTAGCTTTGGTCCAGTGATTGCAGCTTGCTTCTACGTCAGTTGGCTCCATCACTCCGTTCTGTTCTGCTGGGTGAACCCGGTCCTCCGATGCTCAAACGAGTGTCTCTGGATCACTTCAATCCGGTCACTGAGTCTCTGGCACCGTCAGGTTACTCCCACAAACTGTTGGAGTTGCACTCTGCAGTGGCTGTAGGCCGCTTCCTCCTGGAGCCTCCTCACAAGTCCTCACAGGCAGGCCATGCATTCAGAAGAGAGCAAAAATGGCCGTTCGGGTTCCTTTTATGTCCTACCCAGCATGCACTGCTCGAGAGAGTGTTCATGGGTAGATCACCAAGCCTCCTGGGTAAATAATCAGTCACTTCCTGTATTCAGTTCAATGCTTGAAAACCAGTTATTCCAGTCCACTTTCTGTATTTGGTCGCTAGATGGCGCCAAATACTAAGCTATAGAATTGACCATAGGCTTACATTGTAAAACATTAACATCACATTAATAGGCAAATATATGTCAGCGCTACATATTTTTTTCAGATTTTTTTTTTTTCGTTTTATTGCAAAGAAAAAAAAAACCCAGTGGTGACCAAATACCACCAAAATAAATCTCTATTTATGTTTAAAAAAAAATGATATAAATGTTTATTAATGTGCAATTAACAGTTAAAGCAAAATAATAAAATAAAGGGGGTAAAACTGGAGCTGAGGTGGTTAAATAAATAATAAAGAAAGCCTAAAAATGAAAACAAATGCAGCTATCACATATAAGAATTAACTGCAATGATATTTGATTTAATTTGGATTATAGTTATGTATTTTACCGATACGTTTTTTTCCATTCCTTTAATATTTTTATTTTTTCTTTCTATCAAAATTTAATTTATGTACTATTACTATCACAATTATCTTGTGCTTATATACGTTGTTATTGTTTGTATACACAATATATACAAGTTATATATTACCATATATAATGTAACACTTTTACTTTTAATAAACATTTATTGTGGGAAAAAAAATATAATTAGATGCAATATAATACATTTTTGGTTTAATTACCGCTTTACGTTACAATTTTTAATAATTTAAAGTGGCAAAAACTTTCTCTTTAGCATTGGCCACTGAAATGCATTCTATATACTGTGTGTGTGTGTATATATATATATATATATATATAGATTGGCGCCACATTTGACAGCATTTTCCGCTTCTTTCGTCTCTCCCGGCAGAATGAAGTTTCCCCTAAAAATCGCACGGAGGAGAAGCCGGAAACGCTGGGAAAAGATAAACTAACAATCAAGGAAGATGATAAATCCGGTGACCACAACCGGCACAGCAAGGGCCCCGGGACAGGCGGCGGGCACAGGCCTCACCTTCCAACCAATCAGGAAGAAGATATTGACAATAACGCCCATCGCCCAATCAAATCCAAAGGAAAAGCGGGTGAAAGGTCTAATCATCCAACCCACAATAACGGACCATAATCCTTTGCACCTCCATATTGGCCCATTGAACCTCTTCAGCCGTCTACTTCTTCTGGGGCAATGTATACGCTTCTGCTCTGGGAATATTGATTCTGAAATATCTCTGTCACGATGAAGGAATGAATAGATTGGGGGAAAACAAGGCTTTCTATTGGGGATATTGTATTGCAAAAATAATTTTATTTTCTATTGATAAAAATACATTGTGACAGTGAGGTCCCTTTCATTTATTACCGGTATTTATATACCACCAAGATTTTACATCTTGTACATTCACATCAGTCCCTCCCCCGAGGGGATCTTACAATCTATAGTCCCTAGCTCACATGCATACCTGTATGTAGGCAGGTGCAGGTTTCCCGCTTTCCTGTAGGTGGCACTGTGCCATTATTACAGATGGTGTGGAGTCCCCTTGTGGACTTCATCGGGGTCTCAGAAAAGACAGCTGTCCAATTGGACGCCGTAACCTACGGGGATCCCAGGTGGCCATCTTGACTGGGAACTTTACACTTACTGGTGTTCTGCTGAAAACTCCAGCTCGCCAAAATATCCAACCACGTCTAGGGCCGTCTTTAATATTGATTGGACCCCGGGCAAACGTTTTCTTTGCCCCCCCCCCCCCCAATGCAATTTTGCTCTCCACCTGCTTTGTAACATACAGTAAATAGCAGCTAAACTCCAAATCAGTTTAGTGCAGCAGATCAGGCAGCAATTGAGATTGGTTGCCAGAGGTTAAAGCATAACATTACTGCTCACTGATTAGTTGCCAGAGGTTACAGCACATCATTTCTGCTTGCTGATTAGCAACCAAAACCAAAGGTTACTGCACATCATTACCGCTCACCCATTGGTTACTGGGGCTAGGGGGATGTGGGCAGTGGTGGTGAGGGGTGGATTGGTATCAGTGGCATGGAGGGGGGGGGGGAATTGGAGGGTGTGATCAGTGTAAGTCGGGGGTTAGAGAGGGTGATCTAAGGTGGTGAGAGAGAGAAGTGGGCGAAAGAGAGAGGGTGAGAGAGATAGAGAGGGTTGTGGGAGAGAGAGAGAGAGGGGGGTTGGGGATATGAGAGAGAGCGAAAAGAGAGAGAGGGGGGATTGGTGATCAGGGAGCTCTTTTCCCTTGCGTGCTCTCGCTTCTTCTTACTTCCGGTCCTGGACTACCAATGCCAAAGGGGCTCAAGGGGCAGCTGCTTTAGGCCCTTCAACAATGACAGGGCCCTGGGCAGCTGCCCTTTTTGCCCTGCATTAAAGACGGCCCTGATGCCAACGGACCTTACTTTGTACAGTAAAGGTTTATGGGGAACTGTGTCAAATGCTTTTGCAAAATTCAGATACACCACGTCTATGGGCCTTCCTTTATCTAGATACACCACGTCTACGGGCCTTCCTTTATCCAGATACACCACGTCTACGGGCCTTCCTTTATCCAGATACACCACGTCTACGGGCCTTCCTTTATCTAGATACACCACGTCTACGGGCCTTCCTTTATCTAGATACACCACGTCTACGGGCCTTCCTTTATCTAGATACACCACGTCTACGGGCCTTCCTTTATCTAGATACACCACGTCTACGGGCCTTCCTTTATCCAGATACACCACGTCTACGGGCCTTCCTTTATCTAGATACACCATGTCTACGGGCCTTCCTTTATCCAGATACACCACGTCTACGGGCCTTCCTTTATCTAGATACACCACGTCTACGGGCCTTCCTTTATCCAGATACACCACATCTACGGGCCTTCCTTTATCTAGATACACCACGTCTACGGGCCTTCCTTTATCTAGATACACCACGTCTACGGGCCTTCCTTTATCCAGATACACCACGTCTACGGGCCTTCCTTTATCTAGATACACCACGTCTACGGGCCTTCCTTTATTTAGATACACCATGTCTACGGGCCTTCCTTTATCTAGATACACCACGTCTACGGGCCTTCCTTTATCTAGATACACCACGTCTACGGGCCTTCCTTTATCTAGATACACCACGTCTACGGGCCTTCCTTTATCCAGATACACCACGTCTACGGGCCTTCCTTTATCTAGATACACCACGTCTACGGGCCTTCCTTTATCTATATACACCACGTCTACGGGCCTTCCTTTATCTAGATACACCACGTCTACGGGCCTTCCTTTATCCAGATACACCACGTCTACGGGCCTTCCTTTATCCAGATACACCACGTCTACGGGCCTTCCTTTTATCTAGATACACCACGTCTACGGGCCTTCCTTTATCTAGATACACCACGTCTACGGGCCTTCCTTTATCTAGATACACCACGTCTACGGGCCTTCCTTTATCCAGATACACCACGTCTACGGGCCTTCCTTTATCTAGATACACCACGTCTACGGGCCTTCCTTTATCCAGATACACCACGTCTACGGGCCTTCCTTTATCTAGATACACCACGTCTACGGGCCTTCCTTTATCTAGATATACCACGTCTACGGGCCTTCCTTTATCTAGATACACCACGTCTACGGGCCTTCCTTTATGTAGATACACCACGTCTACGGGCCTTCCTTTATCTAGATACACCACGTCTACGGGCCTTCCTTTATGTAGATACACCACGTCTACGGCCCTTCCTTTATCCAGATACACCACGTCTACGGGCCTTCCTTTATCTAGATACACCATGTCTACGGGCCTTCCTTTATCCAGATACACCACGTCTACGGGCCTTCCTTTATCTAGATACACCACGTCTACGGGCCTTCCTTTATCCAGATACACCACATCTACGGGCCTTCCTTTATCTAGATACACCACGTCTACGGTCCTTCCTTTATCTAGATACACCACGTCTACGGGCCTTCCTTTATCCAGATACACCACGTCTACGGGCCTTCCTTTATCTAGATACACCACGTCTACGGGCCTTCCTTTATTTAGATACACCATGTCTACGGGCCTTCCTTTATCTAGATACACCACGTCTACGGGCCTTCCTTTATCTAGATACACCACGTCTACGGGCCTTCCTTTATCTAGATACACCACGTCTACGGGCCTTCCTTTATCCAGATACACCACGTCTACGGGCCTTCCTTTATCTAGATACACCACGTCTACGGGCCTTCCTTTATCTATATACACCACGTCTACGGGCCTTCCTTTATCTAGATACACCACGTCTACGGGCCTTCCTTTATCCAGATACACCACGTCTACGGCCTTCCTTTATCCAGATACACCACGTCTACGGGCCTTCCTTTATCTAGATACACCACGTCTACGGGCCTTCCTTTATCTAGATACACCACGTCTACGGGCCTTCCTTTATCTAGATACACCACGTCTACGGGCCTTCCTTTATCCAGATACACCACGTCTACGGGCCTTCCTTTATCTAGATACACCACGTCTACGGGCCTTCCTTTATCCAGATACACCACGTCTACGGGCCTTCCTTTATCTAGATACACCACGTCTACGGGCCTTCCTTTATCTAGATATACCACGTCTACGGGCCTTCCTTTATCTAGATACACCACGTCTACGGGCCTTCCTTTATGTAGATACACCACGTCTACGGGCCTTCCTTTATCTAGATACACCACGTCTACGGGCCTTCCTTTATCTAGATACACCACGTCTACGGGCCTTCCTTTATCTAGATATACCACGTCTACGGGCCTTCCTTTATCTAGATATACCACGTCTATCTCATACAAGATCCGTCATTATTCATTACTGCTCATCTATTCACAATATTGAGAATAATTACTACAATTAAGGACTGTGTGTGTGGTCTCTTCCTGATTGGGTACCTTGGGCCTAGGCCCCGCCTACATGCTGGGGTTTGAGAGGATTCAAATAACCTACCAGCATGCTCCTTGTGTGTGTGAGGATAGCCACCCAATCACAGGGAGAACGTGCCAACTGCATGCAGATTGTGGTTGGGATTTGAACCAAGGGCGCTAGTGTTGCCAGGCAGGGGTGCTAACCACTAAGCCACTGTGCTGCCCAGCAGTGCTGGGACATGTCACCCACAGCCCAGGGTGAACATGCCATAATGCGACCCCCGACCCCCACCCCCCAAGATGTATGAGTGTTATGTGTCAGTAAAAATCCACCCCCCCCCCCAAAAAAGAAATAGGGCACTAATCTGCATCATTATCCCTAAGCATAAAATCCCCCTTCCCCAGTAAAAATCTGCCCCCTTGCTGAAATCCCCCCCCCCCCCAGCACAAATCTCTGCCCCCTCTATCCCCCAAATCTCCCCAGCACAGATGCCCCCCCCCCCAAATAAAAATCACCCTTGTAGTACAAATCCTCCACCCCTCAAATTTCCACTCTGAGTACACATTCTCCCTTCCCCACTCCCAATCCTACCCGCTTAGA
Organism: Lithobates sylvaticus; assembly: GCA_028564925.1. Lineage (NCBI taxonomy): Eukaryota > Metazoa > Chordata > Amphibia > Anura > Ranidae > Lithobates > Lithobates sylvaticus. The sequence goes on from CM053032.1 coordinate 279,373,338, forward strand.
ACAACCAGCCCCACCCCCCAATCATCCCTACTAGCACAAATCCCCTCCCTTCTCTACCATATTACCTCTTCTAGCACAAGCCTCTCAAATTGCCCCTCTTAGCAAAAAACATATTCTCCCATCCCCCTCCCGACACAAATCCCCCCTCCTAGCACACACATTCAATTTCCCCCCTCCTCAATATACTAAGGGTTAATAACCCCTAATAAATCCTAATGAGCCCTAATTGCATCAGCCTTGAATTATACGCACTTCCCCTTCCCAATCGGTGGTCAGCAGTAGGGAAATATACCCCCCCTCCCCATTGGTGGTCAGTGGCGTTGATATTTAACCCCCCCCCCATTGGTTTTGTTCATATTTAACCCCGTATGAACCTTTAATCAGAACTAATTAACGTCTTCCTTCCTCTCCCCTTATTTGTGTTTTTCCTATTTTTTTCTTTACACTTTTAACCCTTAATACAGAATACAATGTATAATGTATAAACTTCCTTTTTTTCCCCATTTTTTTGCATTGCTTTAAAAAAATATACAAAATCGATGGAGACATTATTTGTTTTGTAGATAGGTTTGCAATGCTTCTTATTAATCACATCATTTCAGAGTCATTGTAAATGAGTAATATTTGTACTTTCTTATCCACCGAAACACATTTATTTAGACTATTGATCAGCGTAGAAAAAAAGTGATTTTTTTTTTTTCCTGTTTAGTTTTATCTGTGGTGACAGCAGCCTCCCTGTCCCCGGCACCCCCAAAATGTGAGGACAGAGTGATTGTCGTTGGGGGTCAGTTAACCCTTTACACACAAACCATAACTGCCTCCAGGCGAGGGAATGGAAACAATACACAGTAATACTTCTTTATGGCCACAAGATGTCCTCAGTCAGTCAGATAGATGATAACTGAACAGCCATAACATTCTGACAGGTAAAGTAAATACAATTAATTATATCATATTAATATGGCATCTGAAAGTGGGTGGTATACAGTGGCGGCTGGTGCTCAAAATTTTTGGGGGGTGCAAACAAACTGAAAAATTCTGAAAAAAAACATCAATCGCAGCCACTGTGCCATCAATTGCTGCCACTGTGCCATCAAACGCAGCCACTGTGCCCATCAAACGCAGCCACTGTGCCCATCAAATGCAGCCACTGTGCCCATCAATCGCTGCCACTGTGCCCATCAATCGCAGCCACTGTGCCCATCAATCGCAGCCACTGTGCCCATCAAACGCAGCCATTGTGCCATCAAACGCAGCCACTGTGCCCATCAAAATGCAGCCACTGTGCCCATCAATCGCTGCCACTGTGCCCATCAATCGCAGCCACTGTGCCCATCAATCGCAGCCACTGTGCCCATCAAACGCAGCCACTGTGCCATCAAACGCAGCCACTGTGCCCATCAAACGCAGCCACTGTGCCAATCAAACGCAGCCACTGTGCCCATCAAACGCAGCCATTGTCAAACGCAGCCACTGTGCCCATCAATTACAGTCACTGTGCCCAAACGCAGCCACTGTGTCCATCAAACGCAGACACTGTGCCCATCAAACGCAGACACTGTGCCCATCAATCGCTGCCACTGTGACCATTAAACGCAGCCATTGTGCCCAAACGCAGTCACTGAGCCCATCAATTGCTGCCACTGTGCCCATCAAACGCAGCCACTGTGCCATCAATTGCCGCCACTGTGCAATCAAACGCAGCCGCTGTGCCATCAAATGCAGCCACTGTGCCCATCAATTGCTGCCACTGTACCCATCAATCACAGCCACTGTGCCCATCAATTGCAGCCACTGTGCCATCAAACGCAGCCATTGTGCCCAAACGCAGCCACTGTGCCGATCAAAAGCAGCCACTGTGCCCATCAAACGCAGCCACTGTGCCCATCAAACGCAGCCACTGTGCCCATCAAACGCAGCCACTCTGCCTATCAAACGCAGCCACTGTCAAACGCAGCCACTGTGCCCATCAATTAGAGCCACTGTGCCCAAACGCAGGCACTGTGCCCATCAAACGCAGCCACTGTGCTCATCAATCGCTGCCACTGTGCCCATTAAACGCAGCCATTGTGCCCAAACACAGTCACTGTGCCCATCAATTGCTGCCACTGTGCCCATCAGACGCAGCCACTGTGCCCATCAAATGCAGCCACTGTGTGATCAATTGTCGCCACAGTGCCCATCAATTGCCACCACTGTGCCCATCAATTGCTACCACTGTGCCTATCAAACGCAGCCACTGTGCTCATCAAATGCAGCCACTGTGCCATCAAATGCAGCCACTGTGCCCAAACGCAGCCACTGTGCCCATCAATTGCAGCCACTGTGCCCCATAAAAATGCAGCCACTGTGCCCATCGATTGCCGCCACTGTGCCCATCAATTGTCGCCACTGTGCCCATCAATTGCTGCCACTGTGCAATCAAATACAGCCACTGTGCCCATCAATTGCCCCTACTGTGCCCATCAATTGCCCCCACTGTGCCCCATAAAATGCAGCCACTGTGTCTATCGATTGCCGCCATTGTGCCCATCAAATGCAGCCACTGTGCCCATCAATTGCTCCAACTGTGCCCCATCAAACGCAGCCACTGTGCCTTATCAAATGCTGCCAGTGTGCCCCCTGCACTTACCTGTCTCGGTGGGACAGCTCCGCAATGTCTTCTCCCATCCTCTCTTCCCATCCTCTGCTATGATTGGACGCCTGGCATCCAATCACAGCTCCTGCATTTCAGCCAATCAGGTGACGGGTAACAGATCCGAGCACCTGATTGTCGGAGAGGCGGTTCAGTGTTAGGAATGCGAATATTCATTTGCTTTCCTAACACAGCTGAGTGACCTGCGAGCGCCCAGCCTATGGCTCTAATCGGGTGCTTCAAAACCACCCCCCCCCCCCCACTGTAATTCAGGCGCCCTGCACCCAAAAAGGGGCCGGGCGCCTGAATAGGGGGTTGTAGCGGCGGCCATAGATAGATTCATGCAATGAAGAATCTATCCATTGGTCCTAGATGGGGGTGGCAGGAGAGAGGGGATGGCGCCCTTAATGCACTGGCCGCCACTGGTGGGATATATTAGGCAGCAAGTGAACATGTTGTCCCCGAAGTTGAAGCAGAAAAATGGGCAAGTGTTAGACCCCTTTCACAGTTTTCAGATGTTTTAGCACTAGAAATAGCTGTAAAGTGCCTGAAAACTGCCTTTCATGCCACCTGAGTGCTTTCCATTGATGGAGGTAGGGTGGGGGGGAGGCTCATTGATGAAGGTGGGGGATGGGCTCATTGATGGAGGTAGGGTGGGGGTGGGGGAGGCTCAGTGATGGAGGTGGGGGTGGGGGAGGCTCATTGATAAAGGTGGGGGTGGGGAAGCTCATTGATGGAGGTAGGGTGGGGGAGGCTCGTTTATGAGGGTGGGGGGGGGCTCATTGATGGAGGTGGGGGAGGCTCATTGATAAAGGTGGGGGTGGGGAAGCTCATTGATGGAGGTAGGGTGGGGGAGGCTCGTTTATGAGGGTGGGGGGGGGCTCATTGATGGAGGTGGGGGAGGCTCATTGATAAAGGTGGGGGTGGGGAAGCTCATTGATGGAGGTAGGGTGGGGGGAGGCTCGTTTATGAGGGTGGGGGGGGGCTCATTGATGGAGGTGGGGGAGGCTCATTTATGAAGGTGGGGGGTGGGGGAGGCTCATTAATTAAGGTGGGGTGGGAGGGCTCATTGAGAGTGTTGGATGGTGGGGGGCTCATTGATGGAGGTGAGGGGGGGCTCATTGATGGAGGTGAGGGGGGGCTCATTGATGGAGGTGGGGGGGCTCATTGATGGAGGTAGGGTGGGGGAAGCTCATTGATGGAGGTGACAGGGGGGGCTCATTGATGGAGGTGACGGGGGGCTCATTGATGGAGGTGAGGGAAGGCTCATTGATGGAGGTGACGGGGGGCTCATTGATGGAGGTGAGGGGGGTTCATTGATGGAGGTGGGGAAGGCTCATTGATGGAGGTGAGGGGGGGCTCATTGATGGGGGTGACGGGGGGCTCATTGATGGAGATGGGGGAGGCTCATTGATGGAGGTGGGGGTGGGGGTGGGGTAAGCTCATTGATGGAGGTGACGGGGGGCTAATTTATGAAGGTGGGGGGTGGGGGGGCTCATTGATGGAGGTGGGGGGTGGGGGGGCTCATTGAGAGTGTTGGATGGTGGGGGGCTCATTGATGGAGGTGGGTGGGGCTCATTGATGGAGGTGACGGGTGGGCTCATTGATGGAGGTGGGGGGCTCATTGATGGAGGTGGGTGGGGCTCATTGATTGAGGTGGGGGTGGGGGAATCTCATTGATGGAGGTGACGGGGGGCTCATTGATGGAGGTGGGGGAGGCTCATTGATGGAGGTGAGGGGGGGCTCATTGATGGGGTGGGGGGGCTCATTGATGGAGGTGAGGGGGGGCTCATTGATGGAGGTGGGGGTGGGGGGGCTCATTGAGGGAGGTGATGGGGGGGCTCATTGATGGAGGTGACGGGGGGGCTCATTGATGGAGGTGGGTAGTGATGTTTCCCAGAAGGCTGTGGGGGGGAGGGGGGAATCTGAACCTCTGCTCAGATTGCCGTGGCGATCTGACCCGAAGTGGGAGTGGGTACCTGTCAAAACCAGATAACTGCTCCCCTCCAAAATGTGACAAATGTGGCAGCGGTAGAGGGGGTAGGGTTGCCACCTGTCTGGAATTCACCTGGACAGTTCGGGTTTGGAATCATTCATCCGGATTTCAGACTGCCTGAAACCCGGACACATTATTCAGACTGGACAATGGCTTCCCAGCAAGGTTGCTGGCTGCAGTTGTGTAAGCCGAGAGTCTGTCTGTTACACTCTCATTTACACTGCCCAAAGCCAACACTAACAACCCCCCCCCCCCCCAGACAGGAGAGGAGAGAGGGATCGATCTGCTCCTCTTTCTCCCGCCCCCACCCTCTGTGTCTGCCCCACACTCCAATCCCCGGCGCTTCAGATACATCTGGATGAGAGGTGCTGACTGCCAAGGGGTGAGTGAGCTCACCATCCATCCCTGTCTGTGACTGAAGTCTCCCCCCTTCTCTCTCCTGCCTCTGAGTTCTCAGAGCATCCCTTATGTTAGAGTCCCCAGAGTTCTCCCTTACATCAGAGTCTGCAGAGTCCCCCAGAGGGAACTCTGTGAGTTCAGATGTAAAAAGGGGAACTCTGGGGACTCTGATGTAAATTTTGCAATTAAATACATTTCTAATTGCAAAATACATATATGTATAAATGATACTATTAAAAAAAATTAAAATTGCTGTGCGCCGCTAGAGTGTTCCGGTTTGACTTGAAGAAAAGGTGGCGACCCTAAGAGGGGGAGGGGAGGGTGCAAACAAACGGAACGTCCCCTTTGGGGTGAAGTTCCACTTTAAATTGTATTAAGAGATTCTTCCGTCGATCAGTTCAGGATAAATCTGCTACTTACAACACATTGGATGACATCGGTAAAATCTGTTCACTTTCCACACAAACCTCAGAGTGAACACCTCGATCGATCGTAGAATGTGCCAGTGGGAGCTCTATGTTCTCTATGTCTGCAGGTCTATCACATCCTGATGTGACCCCCCCCAGCTGTGACCCAGCGGGGGGGGGGGGGATCCATTATATAGCAGATCAAAGTCCTTCATCATCATGTTTATCTTGGGGGATCGTTGTGCAGCGTGTGATCAGGATAAGGCCTGAGGCTGCAGGATGTTCACTAGAAGGTCAGAGGTCACCGGCAGTATGGCCGCCTCCACCCAGCACCGAAAAATGACCTCCGAACACTTCTTCATCACTCAGGAAATAGCGAAATAACAAAAGGAGCTAGCCATCTATTCCTGATACTCGTCCCAGAATTATCCGCAGTGTGTCCTGCAAGGGGGGCGAACCCCCGAAGGGCGTTTTACCACTTGCTTACCGGGGCAATTCTGACACTTTCCTCATATATGGAAAAATCTTGGGCTTTTTTTTGCTAGAAAATCACTTACAACACCCAAATCTGATATATTTTTTTAAAGCAGAGACCCTAGAGAATAAAATCGCGATCGTTGCAATTTTTTATATCAAACGGTATTTGCGCAGCGACTTTTTATACACAATTTTTGGGGGAAAAATAAATACACTTTAATGAATTAAAAAAAGAACAAAACAATATATATGAAAATACGGCAATATTGTGAAAAAAGGAAGTTTTGTTATCTAAATATCATACACTATAATGACATTAAAATTCAATTAAAATGATATGATAAAAAAAAGCGCATCCTCTTGAATATTGCAGCAGCGCTCAATGTCCTTGTAAACCAACCCCTCAAATGAACCAATCATAGTCTGGTGAGTAGGGAAAGTCTCTTGTGACTTGTATGACTATGATTGGTTCATCAGACTACTCAAGAGACTTTCCCTACTCATCAGACTATGATTGGTTCATTTGAGGGGTTGTTCATTGGTTTACAAGAACATTGAGCGCTGCTGCAATATTCAAGGGGATGTGCTTTTTTATCATATCATTTTAATTGAATTTTAATGTCATTATAGTGCAGTGATGGCGAACCTATGGCACGCAGAGCCATCTCTGTGGGCACACGAGAGGGTCCAGGACAGAGATAGAGGTCTCTCTCTCCTCTCAGCCCCCCATCCCTCTCTTTCAGCCCCCCCTCTTTGTGTCCCCCCCTCTTTGTATCCCCCTCTCTCTGTTCCACCTCTCTCTCAGTTCACCCCTCTCTCAGCATCTCTCTTGCACCCCTCTCTCTGTCCCTCTTCTCTCTCTCTGTCCCCCTTCTCTTTCTCTGTCCCCCTCCCTCTCTCTGTTCCTCTCTCTCACCTCACTCACACCCCTCTCTCCCACACCCCCCTCCCTCTCTCTCAGCCCCCCCCTCTCTCTGTTCCCTCTCTCTTTCAGCATATCTCTCACACCCCTCTCTCTCTCTGTCCCCCCTCTCACAGCCCCTCTCCCTTTCTCTCTCCCCCCTCCCTCTCTCTCAGCCCCCCTCTCTCTGTCTGTTCCCCCTCTCTCAGCATCTCTCTCACCCCCCTCTCTCTCAGCATATCTCTCACACCCCTCTCTCTCTCTGTCCCCCCCCCTCTCAGCCCCTCTCCCTCTCTCTCTCTCTCAGGCCCCCCCCTCCCTCTCTCTCAGCAGCCCCCCTCCCTCTCTCTGTTCCCCCTCTCTCTCAGCATCTCTCTCTCAGCCCCCCGCACCCCCCCTCCCTCTCTCTCAGCATATCTCTCACACCCCTCTCTCTCTCTGCCCCCCGCTCTTTTTCAGCCTCTCTCCCTCTCTTGGTTCCCTCTCTCTTTCAGCATATCTCTGCCCCCCTCTCTCTCTGCCCCCCTCTCTCTCTGCCCTCTCCCTCTCTGCCCCCCTCCCTCTCTCTCAGCCCCCCTCCCTCTCTCTGTTCCCCCCTCTCTCAGCATCTCTCTCACACACCCCCCTCCCTCTCTCTCAGCATATCTCTCACACCCCTCTCTCTCTCTCTGCCCCCCGCTCTTTTTCAGCTCCTCTCCCTCTCTTGGTTCCCTCTCTCTTTCAGCATATCTCTGCCCCCTCTCTCTCTCTGCCCCCCTTTCTCTCTGCCCCTCCCTCTCTCTGCCCCCCTCCCTCTCTCTCTCTCTCTCTCGCGAATTGCCGTGTTGGCACTTTGCAACACAAAACCAATGTATTTATTTCAGTTTGGGCACTCGGGCTCAAAAAGGTTCACCATCACTGTTATAGTGTATGATATTTAGATAACAAAACCTCTGTTTTCACAATATTATTATTATTAGTATATTTTCATATTACGTTGCTTATCGAGTAGCTGCTCTGATTAGATAATATTTAATTATTTATTATTTAATATTTTCTAACATATAAAACTGAAGGGGTTTCACATCCAACAAGCGCGGAGGGGTGGGCCTAAGGGCGGTTTTTTAGGTTTTATCCTGTTTGTTCAAAACAATATATAACCCAATTTGTTTTGTAAAATGTGAAAGATGATGTTACGCCAAGGAAATTGATACATGTTACGATTTAAAATTGCTTACCGTACTTAAATATCTCCATAGGCGATGCTTTAAAATGTTCTACGGGTGACCAGTTTAGAGTTACACGGGTTGTCTAGTGCTAAAGTTATTGCTCTCACTCTGACGTTTGCGGTGTGTGGTTTAAACACTTTTACATATGTAGGTGTGGCTTATTCACCATCGCGTGTGAGCGCGGGGGTGGGGGGGCGGTTTAAAAAAAAATGCTCTTACTATATATTTTATTACATTTTTTTATTATTATTACACTGTACCATTAAAAAAAAAAATTTGATCACTTTTATTCTTATAAAAAGGAAAGTAAACATTCCTTGTAATAGAAACAAGCAGTGACAGGTCCTCTTTATAGAGAGATGTGGAGTCAATAAGACCTCAAATCTCCCCTCTATAATGTAAAGCATCAGATCAAAAACAAAAAAAACATTAATCGAGCGCTTTATAAAAAAAAAAAAGGCCTCCTAGGCCATAAAGATGAGCGGAAGTCATCCTTCCACCACTCATCTCTGTGACCCGCAACCGGTTCTCTGGCTTCCGGATCCGCCAGGTAAGCCTGAAAACCAAATCCCCCCCCCACCGCTTTTAAAAGTGATCCAGATTCTCAATGTGATTTAGGTCTGGACTGTGACTGGGCCATTCTAACACATGAATATGCTTTGATCTAAACCATTCCATTGTAGCTCTGGCTGTATGTTTCGGGTCGTTGTCCTGCTGGAAGGTGACCCTCCCCCCCAGTCTCAAGTCTTTTGCAGACTCTAACAGGTTTTCTTCTAAGATTGTCCTGTATTTGTCTCCATCCATCTTCCCATCATCTCTGACCAGCTTCCCTGTCCCTGCTGAAAAAAACCATCCCCACCACATGATGCTGCCACCACCATGTCTCACGGTGGGGATGGTGTGTTCAGGGGGATGGGCAGTGTTAGTTTCCCCCACACATAGCGTTTTGGTTTTAGGCCAAAAAGTTGAATTTTGGTGTCATGTGAGCAGATCACCTTCTTCCACATGTTTGCTCCCCTCCCCCACATGGCTTCTCACAAACTACAAACAGGACTTCTTATGACTTTCTTCCTCCAATGTCTTTCTTCTTGTCACTCTTCCATAAAGGGCAGATTTGTGGAGAACACGACTAATAGTTGTCCTGTGGACAGACTCTCCCCCCTGAGCTGTGGATCTCTGCAGCTCCTCCAGAGTTCCCATGGACCTCTTGGCTCTTCTCTGATGAATGCTCTCCTTGCCCGGCCCGGTCAGTTTAGGTGGACGGCCATGTCTTGGTAGGTTTGCAGTTGTGCCATACTCTTTCCATTTTCCGATGATGGATTGAACAGAGCTCTGTGAGATGTTCAAAGCTTGGGAGATTTTTTTATAACCTGACCCTGCTTTATACTTCTCCACAACTTTATCCCTGACCTGTCCGGTGTGTTCCTTGGCCTTCATGATGCTGTTTGTTCACTAAGGTTCTCTAACAGACCTCTGAGGGCTTCACAGAACAGCTGTATTTATACTGAGATTACATGACACACAGGTGACTCTATTTACTAATTAGGTGACTTCTGAAGACAATTGGTTCCTCTAGATGTTAGTTATCGGAGTAAAGGGGGCTGAATACAAATGCCCCTCCCCCCCCCCACACTTTTTCACATATTTATTTGTATCATTTTCCTTCCACTTCACAATTATGTGACACTTTGTGTTGGTCCATCACATAAAATCCCAATAAAATACATGTTTTTAGTTGTAACAAAATGTGGAAAATTCCAAGGGGTATGAATACTTTTTCAAGGCACTGTATATACAGAGCTTTGGGGGCAATCCTATGGAAGCCGTGCATCCTGGCACAAGAGCCTCATTGGTTGTTATGGAAATGGTGGCTGGTCATGATGCTGATCCGGGACACACCGAGTCTCGCGCTCGCGGCACCCCGATTGAGGAAACACGAGAATGTGTGATGGATCGATCGGTGTGATCACTCTGCAGCCTGGATTATGAGTCTGATAAATGAGAAGGACGTTCTTGGAATCTGACACTAGTGGGCGCTCTCCTCCTGTAATAACTATCACAATGCAGATGTTACAATCAGTTAATACAATCAGGAATGACTTGTCCAGCCCAAGTTTCCCAGAGAACAATGACAATATAAATAAGACTTGTGACCCCCCCCTCCCCCCCCCCCCCCCCCCCCCCCTGTCTCCTGGGTCCTGTGAATAGGATGTCTGCTCACCTGGAAATGACAGGTCCTCAAACAAGGAGTGACATTGCTGAAAGCAGATTACTGCCAGAGCCGGGCTCACCAAACACAGGGGGACAAAAGCCTCTGCGCAGATATTTGCTGGGAGCTGACAAGCTGGAAGGTGATGATGAGCCGCAATCAGAGGTGTGACTGCGGTGACCCCGGACTCACCAAACATCTCCGCGCCTCTCACATTTCATCCATACAAAGACGTTTCAAGAGGATTCAGATTTGAAGAAGTAAAGACTCGACTCAAATTGGTAATAAACCCCCCAAAACATATTATATTGCAGCTCACTAGTTATTAGATGTGGTGGCTGCATTAGTTTTCTTTTCATCAGGGTGGAGTTAAAGTAGTCCCCGGTGGTCCTACCTTACTGCTACTATAGGGTGACAACTCTTTGCCCTCGTCTCCCAATTGTACTCCTGTGTTGTCACTGTATTGGAAGGGGGGGGGGGGCTGTAATTGGGGAGGGGAGCTGTACTGCACCCTGCATGTGACACACTCCTGACCCCTGCACTCTGTACATTACACACTCCTGAACCCTGTACTCTGCACATTACACACTCCTGACCCCTGCACTCTGCACATTACACACTCCTGACCCCTGCACTCTGCACATTACACACTCCTGACCTCTGTACTCTGTACATTACACACTCCTGACCCCTGTACTCTGTACATTACACACTCCTGACCCCTGTACTCTGTACATTACACACTCCTGACCCCTGTACTCTGTACATTACACACTCCTGACCTCTGTACTCTGTACATTACACACTCCTGACCCTGCACTCTGTACATTATACACTCCTGACCCTGTACTCTGTACATTACACACTCCTGACCCCTGTACTCTGTACATTACACACTCCTGACCCCTGTACTCTGTACATTACACACTCCTGACCCCCTGTACTCTGTACATTACACACTCCTGACCCCCTGTACTCCGTACATTACACACTCCTGACCCCTGTACATTATACACTCCTGACCCCTGTACTCTGTACATTACACACTCCTGACCTCTGTACTCTGTACATTACACACTCCTGACCCCTGTACTCTGCACATTACACACTCCTGACCCCTGTACTCTGTACATTACACACTCCTGACCCCTGTACTTTGTACATTACACACTCCTGACCCCTGTACTCTGTACATTACACACTCCGGACCCCTGCACTCTATTCATTACACACTGACCCCTGCACCCATGCACTCCTGCGCTCTGTGTGTTATTTACTCCTAACACCTGTGCTCTGTGCATCATTTACTCTGGCCCCTGCACTCTGTGCATTACTTACTCCTGACCCCTGTGCATTACACACTCCTACCCCCGGCACTCTGTGCATTACACACTCCTGACCCCTGCACTCTGTGTATTACTTACTCCTATGCTCTGTGCATTATTTACTACTGATCCTTTAACTCTTTGCTTTATTTACTCCTGACCTCTGCGCTCTGTGCGTTATTTACTACTGTTCCCTGAGCTCTGTGCGTTATTTACTCCTGACCCCTGTGCTCTGTGCATTATTTACTCCTGAACCCTGTGCTCTGTGTGTAATATTCTTCTGACCCCTGTGCTCTGTGCATTACTTACTCCTGACCCCCACACTCTGTGCATATTTTCCTCCTGACCTCTATGCTCTGTGCGTTATTTACTCCTGAACCCTCTGCTCTGTGTGTAATATTCTTCTGACCCTGGGCTCTGTGCATTACTTACTTCTGACTCCTGCACTCTGTGCGTTATTTACTCCTGGCCCCTGTTCTCTGTGCATTATTAACTCCTGATCCCTGCGCTCTGTGCGTTATTTACTCCTGATCCCTGCGCTCTGTGCATTATTTACTCCTGATCCCTGCGCTCTGTGCATTATTTACTCCTGATCCCTGCACTCTGTGTGTTATTTACTCCTGACCCCTGCTCTCTGTGCATTATTTACTCCTGATCCCTGCGCTCTGTGTAATAAAAAATCAAGTCCCCCCCCCCCCAGTGTGAGCACAATGTTGCCACACGCACAATTTCCTGGGGCAAAAAAGGTCTCCAAGGCTAAGCCCCCCCATCTATGGCCTGGGAAGACCGCCCTGGAAAATGCCACGCAGCCACCACTGAAGTTTATAGCCAGGAAGTGGCAGCAGATCAACATCACTGATACATAACAAAGGTGAAAACATTATTCTACTCCTGGGGGGGGGGGGCAATTATTTGATACAAATCGCACAGAGAAAACGAATCGCACCGATATCCCGCAATCCCAGAAATCCCAGAAATCCCGGAAATCCCAGAAATCCCAGAAATCCCGGAAATCCTGGAAATCCCAGAAATCCCGGAAATCCTGGAAATCCCAGAAATCCCGCAATCCCGGAAATCCCAGAAATCCCAAAAATCCCAGAAATCCCAGGAATCCCGGAAATCACCGGAAATCCCGGAAATCCCAGAAATCCCAGAAATCCCAAAAATCCCAGAAATCCCAGAAATCCCGGAAATCCCAGAAATCCCGAAAATCCCAGAAATCCCGGAAATCCCGAAAATCCCAGAAATCCCGGAAATCCCAGAAATCCCGGAAATCCTGGAAATCCCAGAAATCCCGAAAATCCCAGAAATCCCAGAAATCCCAGAAATCCCAGAAATCCTGGAAATCCCCGAAATCCTGGCTCAGCGCTCACAATGGCCTCTTACAGGAAAAGGCGGCGGTCAGATCTCCTCTTCATAGGCCCCTTTCACACGGACGCAGTCAGTTTAGGCACGTCAAAAACGTATCAGTTCTTATCCGTTTTTTGTTCCGTTAACATCCGCTTACATCCGTAAATGCACACGTTTACATCCGTTTTTTCATCCGGTTTTGTATACGTTTTGTTCCGTTTATATGTGTGCCTGTGCCTTTAAGAGGTTGAGTTCACAGATAAACACAAAACGGATCTTAACGGATCTTAACGGATCGGACGTTGACGGACAATGTCCGTCAACGTCAGTTAATAACCGTTTTGACGGATCTGGACGTAGCCTTGTACGTTTAAAAAAACGGATAAAAACTGAAGCGGAGGTTAACTGATGGTGACGGATGTTCATCCGTCTGCCCATAGGAATGCATTGTCGTCCGTCGACGGATGGAAGAAAAAACGGATAGACGGTCCGTCCGTGTGAAAGGGGCCATATACAGAAATAGATAAATAAGAGACAAAAGCCAGGAGAAGGTCCTGACCCAGCGAGCGCTTTGTACTGGGAGGACTGGGGGCACTGGTCAGGCAATCAGCCTTCCTTTGTGTATAAAGTGGTAATTATTCTTCAGAATGGTTCAATCAGAATTCCACACCGTGGTTCCGGGGGGGGGGGGGATTTCTATGGACCTCACCTGGGGGGACAGGTGGAAGGGATGGGTACAGGGGGGGCGGTCCCTGGGGTAAGTCGCTGGGGCCAGGGGCAGTCATCAGCACCCTGAGGGATCAGCGCTGATATCGAGACGCACAATCAGATTTTTATTTGTTCGGCAGGAAGTCGTTCCCACTTATCTGCACCGCTGACACGGCCAGTTTTTCCTGTTTGCTCGTCTCTCTGCACTGTGCTGGCAGCCATGCGTCTCTGCGGGCGTGCAACAGAGCAGATGGAGGCGATAGCACCGCCGGGAACTCCAAACAAAAACTAGTTCACTATGAGGTCACCGACTCCCATCAGCTCCGGCCAGACAGAGCGATGCGATGCTATGCGATGCGATGCTATGCGATGCGATGCGATGCGAAGCCCTGTGAGCAATAAAAAGGGAACCGTGAAATCACAGCACACAAAAAAAGTGCATGAGGGTGCAGTACTGGTCCAACTCCGAAGAGGAACCACCTTAACCAGTTCTCCTCCCGAAGATTTACCCCCTTCATGACCAGGCCATTTTTTGCGATACGGCACTGCGGTACTGACAATTGCGCGCCCATGTGACGCTGTACACAAATAAAATCGATGTCCTTTTTCCCCCACAAATAGAGCTTTCTTTTGGTGGTATTTGATCACCTTTGCGGTTTAAACAAAAAGAGTGACAATTTTGAAAAAAAATTATATAATTTTTTTTACTTTCTGCTATAAAACATACAAAAAAATATATAAATTCTTCATAAATTTAGGCCAATATGTATTCTGTTCATGCAGCCCCAGACCATGACCCTCCCCCCACCATGACACTCCCCCCACCATGACACTCCCACCACCATGACACTCCCCCCACCATGACACTCCCCCCACCATGACACTCCCACCACCATGACACTCCCCCCACCATGACACTCCCACCACCATGACACTCCCCCCACCATGACACTCCCACCACCATGACACTCCCCCCACCATGACACTCCCCCCACCATGACACTCCCACCACCATGACACTCCCCCCACCATGACACTCCCCCCACCATGACACTCCCACCACCATGACACTCCCCCCACCATGACACTCCCACCACCATGACACTCCCCCCACCATGACACTCCCACCACCATGACACTCCCCCCACCATGACACTCCCCACCACCATGACACTCCCCCCACCATGACACTCCCACCACCATGACACTCCCCCCACCATGACACTCCCCCCACCATGACACTCCACCACCATGACACTCCCCCCACCATGACACTCCCCCCACCATGACACTCCCCACCACCATGACACTCCCCCCACCATGACACTCCCCCCACCATGACACTCACCACCACCATGACACTCCCCCACCATGACACTCCCCCCACCATGACACTCCCACCACCATGACACTCCCCCCACCATGACACTCCCACCACCATGACACTCCCACCACCATGACACTCCCACCACCATTACACTCCCCCCACCATGACACTCCCACCACCATGACACTCCCCCCACCATGACACTCCCCCCACCATGACACTCCCACCACCATGACACTCCCCCCACCATGACACTCCCCCCACCATGACACTCCCACCACCATGACACTACCCCCCACCATGACACTCCCACCACCCTGACACTCCCACCACCATGACACTCCCCCCACCATGACACTCCCCCCACCATGACACCCCCCCACCATGACACTCCCACCACCATGACACTCCCCCCCACCATGACACTCCCCCACCATGACACTCCCACCACCATGCTTGGCTGTAGACAAGACACACTTGTCTTTGTCCTCCTCACCTGGTTGCCCCCACACACGCTTGTCACCATCTGACACCAAATACCTTTATCTTGGTCTCATCAGACCACAGGACGTGGTTCCAGTAATCCGTGTCCTTAGTCTGCTTGTCTTCAGCAAACTGTTTGTGGTCTTTCTTGTGCATCATCTTTAGAAGAGGCTTCCTTCTGGGACGACAGCCATGCAGACCAATTTGATGCAGTGTGCGGCGTATGGTCTGAGTACTGACAGGCTGACCCCCCCCCCCCCCACCCCTACAACCTCTGCAGCAATGCTGGCAGCACTCATACGTCTATTTCCCAAAGACAACCTCTGGATATGACGCTGAGCACGTGACCTCAACTTCTTTGGTGGACCATGGCGAGGCCTGTTCTGAGGGGAACCTGTCCTGTTATACCGCTGGATGGTCTTGGTCACCGTGCTGCAGATCAGTTTCAGGGTCTTGGTGTCAGTGCTGGGCTCAGCCCTTCCTTCTCTGAGTTGGCCGCTCAGCTGTCGGCTAATTGCCAGCTCCTATCGCTTCACAATGACTCAGCTGTTGATGATATCCTGCTCGTCAGTCCTGCCTACTTAAGCCCTCCAGCCCAGAGGATCTTTGCCTTATGCCGGCCATACACGGTCGAATTTCAAACGAATTTTCTTTTCAAAATCAGAAAGTTCGTTTTTTTTGTGATCCGATGGCGCCACCATTGATTTTCGAAATTCGGCCGACCGAGCCTTCAATTTCACCTCATGTTGCTACAGAAAAATAATTTTCTTGGCCGGGAATCTTCTTTTCTCTCCGTAAATTTTCTTATCTTATTACATTTCTCGCACGATTCTCCCGTCATTGATTAGAAAATCGTTAGTTTTTCCAAAAATTTCCAACATGTCCGATTCCTCAAATTTGATTTCCGCACGAAAATCGGCTGTTGCTGCAGCCCACTAATGGTGAGAAATTCATACGAAAATTCTCAGATACGATTTTCGAAAGAAATTTTTTTCGAAATTCGAACCGTGTATGGCCGGCATTAGTCAACATCACAGAGACGCTCTCCTGCATTCCTATTAACCACTTCAGCCCCGGACCAATTTGCAGCCAAAGGACCAGGCCCCTTTTTGCGATTCGGCACTGCGTTGCTTTAACTGACAATTGCGCGGTCGTGCGACGTGGCTCCAAAACAAAATTGGCGTCCTTTTTTTTTCCCACAAATAGAGCTTTTTCTTTTGGTGGTATTTGATCGCCCCTGCGGTTTTTATTTTTTGCGCTATAAACAAAAATAGAGCGACAATTTTGAAAACAATGCAATATTTTTTGCTTTTTGCTATAATAAATATCCCCAAAAAATATATAAAAAAACATTTTTTTTAATCCGTTTAGGCCGATACGTATTCTTCTACATATTTTTTGGTAAAAAAAAATCGCAATTAGCGATTATTGATTGGTTTGCGCAAAAGTTATAGCGTTTTACAAAATAGGGGATAGTTTTATAGCATTTTTATTAATATTTTTTTTTTACTAGTAATGGCGGCGATCAGCGATTTTTATTGTGACTGCGACATTATGGCGGACACATCGGACATTTTTGACACATTTTTGGGACCATTGTCATTTATAAAAGACTTGCTTGGCTGACATTCCTTCTGGCTCCAGATCCTGCTTGCTGTTCCACTACGATCGCGGGACACCAGCGGCGATCGGGTCCGCTGGTCCCGCGGCCGGGGTCATGGAGCTCCCGATCGGGTCGCGAGCGCGCCGCTGGCGGCGCGCGCGCGACCCACAGGCAGGCAAATGCACGATCACGTACAGGTACGTGCTTTTGCCTGCCCGTGCCATTCTGCTGACGTATATATGCAGTGGACGGCCGGGAAGCGGTTAAAAGACTTGCTTGGCTTGTCTGACTATCCGTTCCAATTACTGAACTCTGGCTATGTTTTGACTACATTTGTTCTATTTATTTTTATTTTATTTTTATTAAACAAGTGAGATTTAACTGTACTTCTGTCTCGGTCTGATTCATGGTCTCTGACAGAAGGCGAAGGCCATGAATTCAGATGATTCAGTCAATCCCCACTTGGTAATATTTTTTCCAGATTGGATGAGCAGGTTTACTGCATGGATCAGTTTGCCATGCAGTTACAAACGCTCCCGAGTCGCACGGCTCACCTGGGATCTCCCACTGAGGCTCCTCCGGTACAATCTGTGTTGCAGGCCTTCCCTGCTGCTGCTCCAGTCTCTGTGCAGGCGCCCGTCTCGAGTATTACCTCTATAAGAGGTATGTCTGGTTCCGCTCCACTTCCCCAGCGATTTGGGGGCGATCCAGTCCAATGCAGAGGGTTTCTCAACCAGGTTGAGATATACTTTTAGATGCTGCCCCAGGCGTTTCCCACCGACAGAAGCAAAGTAGGTTTGGTGATATCTTTGCTTTCTGAGAGAGCCTTGGCCTGGGCAAACCCTCTATGGGAGACGCAAAAACCTGTTGTCTTGAGTTACCCTGAGTTAGTGGCCTCCTTTAAAAGGGTATTTGACGTTCCCGCACGCTCCGCTTCTGCTGCCAAGTGCCTCATGTCCAGTAAACAGGGTACGAGAACTGTTGCCGATTACGCCATTGACTTCCGTACTCTGGCAGCAGAGGTTGCTTGGAACAATGAGGCCCTCGTGGCTGCTTTTTCTCATGGTCTCTCGGATACCATCAAGGATGAGATAGCAGCCTGAGATATACCCACTGAGCTGGAGAAGTTGATCACTTTTGCCATCCTCATTGACTCCAGACTCAGAGAAAGACTCTCTTTTAAGGAGCGCTTGTGGAAGCCTCCTGTAGATTTGCCTCCGAGCTTTGCAGTCCCATCCGTGCCTCCCTTACCTCCCATGCCTCCCTCATGCCTCCTGCTACCGAGTCAGTCAGTGAAGGTGAACCCATGCACTTGGGCTTCACGCATCTCTCTGAGGATGAGAGCCTTTAGGAGGAGGGAGAGATTGTGCCTTTTTTGAAGTCTTGTCCTACCCGTCCAGGGAACGCCCAAACCTTGAGGTCCTGTCACGGACAGACCTTTGGTGGCGTTGTTTTGTCCCCAGTTATCCAGAAGGATAAGCCCCTGGTTTTGGTTACCCTTTCTTGGGCTGAGTCGTCCGTCGAGATACAGGCTCTAATCGACTCTGGGGCTGCAGGCCTGTTCATTGATGTGCCTTTGTATTGAAGCACTCGATTCCGCTGCAGCTGCGTGACACTCCACTTGCCATTGAGGCTCTTGATGGGAGACCTCTACAACCTGCCCATGTTACTCATGAGACGGTTCCGTTATCCATGGCCGTAGGGGCTCTTCACCATGAGATAATCCAATTCCAAGTTATTTCCTCACCTAAGTTTCCGCTGGTTATTGGTTATCCTTGGTTACAGAGGCACAACCCCTCTTTTGATTGGCTCCATGCTGAGGTTCTCTCCTGGTTGCCACAATGCAGTAAGACATGCTTCCAGAAGGTAGCCAAGGTCCTGTGCACCTCTTCACTCTCCTCCCTGCTGGAGGAGTACCGCGATTTTAGCGATGTCTTTGACAAAGGTCAAGCCGGTAGTTTGCCTCCACACCGGTCGTATGATTGCACAATTGACCTTCAACCTGGTGCCATACCCCCTCGTGGCCGGGTTTACCCTTTGTCGGCATTGGAGGATAAGGCCATGGAGGAGTATGTTGCAGACGCACTTTATTGAGGTTTCATCCGCAAATCCTCGTCTCCTGCTGGTGCTGGTTTCTTCTTTGTGAAGAAGAGGAGTGGTGAACTGAGACCTTGTATTGATTATAGGGGTCTCGATCGTTTCACGATTAAGAATGCCTATCTGATTCCATTGATTACAGAGTTATTTGACCACCTCACGAAGCTTGATTTGAGAGGGGCATACAATCTCGTGAGGATTAAGGAGGGCGACGAGTGGAAAACTGCGTTTAATACCAGAACAGCCCATTATGAGTACCTCGTAATGCTTTTTGGCCTTTGTAACACCCCGGCAGTTTTCCAGGAATTTATTAACGATGTCCTCCGAGATTTGTTGCAGTTATGTGTGGTGGTTTATCTCAACGATATCCTCATATTTTCCAAGTCCCTGGAGAGCCACCACACAGATGTCTGTTGTGTGCTTCAGAAACTAAGAGAGAACAATCTCTATTGTAAATTGGAGAAGTGCGAATTCCATCGTGAACAGGTTAAATTCCTGGGCTACGTAATTTCCACTTCTGGTTTTTCGATGGACCCAGAGAAACATTCTGCAGTTCTACAGTGTCCCGACCCGTGGGTTTACGTCCTCTGCAGTGTTTCCTGGGCTTTGCCAACTATCATCGGAAGTTTATTCGTAACTTCTCGTCTCTGGTCAAGCCCCTGACTGATATGACCACCCACAGAGTTGGTCTCCAGAGTCCGTTAAGACCTTTGAGAGTCTCAAGGCTGCCTTTGTTTCTGCTCCTGTGTTGGCACATCCTGATCCTACGTTACCTTTTATCCTTGAGGTTGATGCTTCTGAAACTGGAGTTGTCGCCCTTCTGTCTCAACTTCCTACCTTGTGACTACTCTTCCAAGAATTTGTCACCTGCGGAGTGCAATTACAAGATTGGTGACAGAGAGCTGTGGGCGATCATTTTAACCCTAAAAGAATGGAGACATCTCCTGGAAGGTACCACTGTGCCGGTTCTCATTCTTACTGACCATAAGAATCTCACATTCTTGTCTGAGGCTAAACACCTCTCTCCCAGAAGGGCGCGATGGGCTCTTTTCTTGTCAAGTTTCAATTACATTGTCTCATTCTTACCTGGACTAAGAATGTAAGGGCTGACGCTTTGTCGCGACAATTTTCCTCCACTTCCAAGATGGAGTCGGTTCCGGTTCCTGTGATTCCTCCTGATCGTATTCTGGCTACGGTTCGCACCAGTCTCACTTCACTTTGGGTGACAAAATTCTTGCTGCTCAGGTCCATGCTCCTCCTGAGAAACCTTGTGACCGCTGCTTTGTCCCAGAGAGTCTCCGTACTGCCGTGCTCCAGACTTACCATTCTCCCAAGGCTGCTGGCCACCCTGGGAAGAATCAACTCTTTTGGGCCATTTCCCAACAATTCTGTGGCCTAGTCTACGTGCTGATGTAACCGCCTTCGTAGCTGCCTGTTCCGTGTGTGCTCAGAGTAAAACTCCACGACACCTTCCAGTGGGCCTCCTACAACCCATACCCAATGGAGAGAGGCCCTGGGCCCACCTGTCTATATATTTCATTGTGGAGTTACCCAACTCACAGGGCAACACTGTTATCCTTATGGTGGTTGACCGATTCTCAAAAATGTCTTACTGTATTCCACTTAAGAAGTTGGCCACTTCTAAGGAACTAGCTTCCATTTTTGCGAGGGAGATCTTTTGCTTTCATGGGCTACCCAAGGTGATTGTCTCGGACAGGGGTAGTCAGTTTGTGTCCCGGTTCTGGCGAGCCTTTTGTGCACAGTTGGGAATTCAGCTTGCTTTCTCCTCTGCGTATCACCCGCAGTCTAATGGGGCCGCAGAACGAGCCAATCAGTCCTTGGAGCAATTCCTACGTTGCTATATTTCTGACCATCATAACAACTGGTCAGACCTCTTACCGTGGGCGGAGTTTGCTCACAATAGTGCCTTGAATTCTGCTTCTCGATTGTCCCCGTTTATGGCGAACTATGGTTTCCAACCTTCCATGTTGCCTGACTCATTTGTTCCGCAGAGTATTCCTGTGTTAGAGGTGCATCTCCGTGGTCTTCGTTGGCACAAGTCCAGGAGGATTTGCATCATGCTAATGATAGGTACAGACTCCATGCTGACCGCAGACGCCTATCCGTGCCTTCCTACCAGGTTGGGGACAGGGTCTGGCTGTTATCTCGCAACCTCTGACTTCGTGTTCCCTCTCTGAAGTTCGCACCTCGGTTTATTGGGCCTTTCCGTATTCTTCGCAGGATTAACCCAGTGGCTTACGCATTAGACCTTCCTTCTAATATGCGTATTTCGAATATCTCCTTATTAAAACCTTTGGTCTGCTACCGCTTTACCACCTCAGTGCCACGTTCTCACCCTGTACAGATTGAGAACCATGAGGAGTATGAAGTACAGTCCATTGTTAACTCCCGTAGGTTCCGTGGGCGCATACAGTACCTGGTGCATTGGAAAGGGTACGGTCTGGAGGAATGCTCTTGGGTCTCATCCTCGGACATGCAAATCCTCCGTGTTTTACATACATGTTTTCCCATCAAGCCTGGTGATCCTCTGAGGGGGAGGGGTTGTTGAGGAGGGGGTACTGTCAGGGCTGGGCTCAGCCCTTCCTTCTCTGAGCTGGCCGCTCAGCTGTCGGCTAATTGCCAGCTCCTATCTCTCCACAGTTACTCACCTGTTGATGATATCCTGCTTGTCAGTCCTGCCTACTTAAGCCGTCCAGCCCAGATGATCTCTGCCTTCGCCTTGGTCACATCACAGAGACTATCTCCTGTGTTCCTGTTAAAGACTTGCTTGGCTGACATCCCTTCTGGCTCCAGATCCTGCTTGCTGTTTTACTACGCTCATCTCTGGCTCCCTGACGTTTGGCTTGTCTGACTATCCGTTCCGGTTCCTGAACTCTGGCTATGTTTTGACTACGTTTACTCTGTTTACCTTTTTTTTATTATTAAACAAGTGTGATTTAACGGTACTTCTGTCTCGGTCTTATCTCAGGGTTTTTGACACTTGGCAATCTTCTTATAGCCTCGGCCATCTTTATGTAGAGCAACAATTCTGTTTTTTCAGATCCTCAGAGAGTTCTTTGCCATGAGGTGCCATTTTTGAACTTCCAGTGACCAGTATGAGAGAGTGAGAGCGATAACACCAATTTTAAACACACCTGCTCCCCATTCACACCTGAAGACCCTTGCGGGGTAGCACATTCATTTTGAGGACGCTGAGTCACATGACACCGGGGGAGGGAAAATGGCTAATTGGGCCCAATTTGGAGATTTTAACTTAGGGGTGTACTGACTTTTGTAGCCAGCGGTTTAGACATTAATGGCTGTGTGTTGAGTTATTTTGAGGGGACGGCAAATTTACACTGTTATACAAGCTGTACACTCACTACTTTACATTGTAGACAAGTGTCATTTCTTCAGTGTTATCACATGAAAAGAGAGAAGAAAAGATTTACACAAATGTGAGGGGTGTACTTACTTTTGTGAGATACTGTGTGTATATGGAATGTATACATTATCTCTCTCTATATATATGGAATGTCTATGCAATGTACACAGTATATATATATAGATATATATGGGAGGTATACATTGTATATGGAAAGTGTACATTGTATCTATATATGGAATGTCTATACAATGTACACAGTGGGGCTGATTTACAAACGGTTTGCGCCATGAGTTGCGGCGCACGGCGATGCGCAACAGCTGGTTTCGTATTTACAAAACATTTGCGCCTGTAACACAGCGCAATTTCCCGTTTACTATTATCTTGCCAGCGCGTGAGAGGCAGCGATCGCCGCTATAGACAGGGCGCACGGCATCTTCAACTCAGGGTAAAAAGAAGCTGGAAGTGCCAATATTATGGGGGTGATTTGGGTGATGTGAGGAAGTGTAGTTATAGCTGTCCAAGTAACAAATATGGCCAAAATAGATTGAGAAAGAGACTTTCCCTGAACAAGCCTGCTGCGCCGGCAAATACACTTAGAACTGCGTGAGGTCAATTATTGCACTGCGCATGCGTAAGCGGCATTTGCGTATGTTCAAGTGCTCTGGTTCACTGCGCCGGCAAAATCTTAGCAAATGTCAAGCCACGTAAATTCATTTGCATAAGTTGAACGGGCGCACCTCTCAACTTGACTTTTTTTTTTTTTTTTTTTGCGCTGGTTCACTTCTATGGGTTTTTAAAGGCTATTTGAACACAGGTCATGTTAGCATTAAGAAAAAAAAAATTAAGGAAAAAAAATGCGTGGGGGTCCCCCGAAAATTCCATACCAGGCCCTTCAGGTCTGGTATGGATAATAAGAGGAAAAAAAATGGCGTGGGGGTCCCCCGAAATTCCATACCAGGCCCTTCAGGTCTGGTATGGATAATAAGAGGAAAAAAAAATGGCGTGGGGGTCCCCCTAAGAATCCATACCAGACCCTTATCCGAGCATGCAACCTGGCAGGCCGCAGGAAAAGAGGGGGGACAAGAGAGCGCCCCCCCTCCTGAACCGTACCAGGCCACATGCCCACAACATTGGGAGGGTGCTTTGGGGTCCCCCCCAAAGCACCTTGTCCCCATATTGATAAGGACAAGGGACTCATCCCCACAACCCTGGCCGGTGGTTGTGGGGGTCTGCGGGCGGGGGGCTTATCGGAATCTCGAAGCCCCCTTTAACAGGGGACCCCCAGATCCCAGCCTCCCCCCCTGTGTGAAATGCTAAGGGGGTACCCCTACCATTTCACAAAAAAAGTGACAAAAGTGTTAAAAATTACAAGAAATTACAAGAGACAGTTTTTGACAATTCCTTTATTAAAGTCTTCTTCTTTCATCTTCTTCCTTCTTCTTTCCTTCATCCTTCGGTTTCTTCCTCCATCTTCTTCTTCCTCCATCTTCTTCTTCCTCCGATCCTCTGCTTCTTGCTCCGGTGTTTTCGTCCGGCATCTTCCTCCACGGCGTCTCTTCTTCCCCGCTTCGTTCTCGGGCCACTGCGCGCAATGGGAGGCTCCCGCTGTGTGACGCTTCTCTTCTTCTGACACTAATATAACAGAACCGTGCGTCAGAGGGGGGCGGGGTCCCGGGGTGGCCCTGCTCCCTCCATTATATAAGAACTGTCAGAAGAAGAGAAGCGTCACACAGCGGGAGCCTCCCATTGCGTGGAGCGGGCCGAGAACAAAGCGAGGAAAAGGAGACGCTGTGGAGGAAGATGCCGGACAAGAACACCGGAGCAAGAAGCAGAGGATCAGAGGAAGAAGAAGAGGGAGGAAGAAACCGAAGGATGAAGGAAAGAAGAAGGAAGGAAGAAGATGGAAAGAAGACTTAAATAAAGGAATTGTCAAAAACTGCCTCTTGTCATTTTTAACACTTTTGTCACTTTTTTGGTGAAATGGTAGGGGTACTTTTGTACCCCGTTACAATTTCACACAGTGGGCGGGATCTGGGGGTCCCCTTGTTAAAGGGGGCTTCCAGATTCCGATAAGCCCCCTGCCCGCAGACCCCCACAACCACCGGCCAGGGTTGTGGGGATGAGGCCCTTGTCCTCATCAACATGGGGACAAGGTGCTTTGGGGGGGACCCCAAAGCACCGTCCCAATGTTGAGGACATGTGGCCTGGTACAGTTCAGGGGGGGGCGATCTCTCGTCCCCCCTCTTTTCCTGCGGCCTGCCAGGTTGCATGCTCGGATAAGGGTCTGGTATGGATTTGGAGGGGGACCCCCCACGCCATTTTTTTTTTTGGCGTGGGGTTTACCTTAAAATCCATACCAGACCTGAAGGGCCTTGTATGCTCTTGGAGGGGAACCCATGCCGTTTTTTTTTTTTTTAATTAAAGTCGCCTGGCCTGGGGGTGACTTAAAGTCGTGTTGTAAGTCACCCCAAGTCGCGCTGGAAGTCATGTTGCCCCTGTGTGAATGGACTGTTAATGATAATGGCGTGCGCTATTATCAATGGTATACTATTATCGCGGTGCGCCGGCATATTATGTGTTGCGCTTAATCGTGCGCCGGTTCATACGCTCAATTAATAATTTATCTGGCGCACCAATTAAGGTCTGAAGCGCATTCATCTTAGTAAATCAGCCCCATTGTATCTATATATGGGAGGTATACATTGTATATAGGGAGGGATGTATACATTGTATCTCTGTGTATATATAGATATATATGGAAAGTATACATTGTAGCTATAGATGGAAAGTATACATTTTATCTCTGTATATAGATATATATGGAAAGTATACATTGTATCTTTAGATGGAAAGTATACATTTTATCTCTGTATATAGATATATATGGAAAGTATACATTGTATCTATAGATGGGATGTATACATTGTATCTCTGTGTATATATAGATATATATGGAAAGTATACATTGTATCTCTGTGTATATAGATATATATGGAAAGTATACATTGTATCTATAGATGGGATGTATACATTGTATCTCTGTGTATATATAGATATATATGGAAAGTATACATTGTATCTATAGATGGGAAGTATACATTGTATCTCTGTGTATATATAGATATATATGGAAAGTATACATTGTATCTATAGATGGGGTGTATACATTGTATCTCTCTGTATATAGATATATATGGAAAGTATACATTGTATCTATAGATGGGGTGTATACATTGTATCTCTCTGTATATAGATATATATGGAAAGTATACATTGTATCTCTGTGTATATATATAGATATATATGGGATGTATACATTGTATATCTCTGTGTATATAGATATATATGGAAAGTATACATTGTATATCTCTGTGTATATAGATATATATGGAAAGTATACATTGTATATCTCTCTGTATATATAGATATATATGGAAAGTATACATTGTATCTATAGATGGGATGTATACATTGTATCTCTGTGTATATATATATATATATATGGAAAGTATACATTGTATCTCTCTGTATATATAGATATATATGGAAAGTATACATTGTATCTCTCTGTATATATAGATATATATGGAAAGTATACATTGTATCTCTCTGTATATAGATATATATGGAAAGTATACATTGTATCTATAGATGGAATGTCTATACAATGTACACAGTGACAGCTGGCCTCCCCTCACACATGGCTCCTCCCCTCCTTCCTGGCCTTTCTTGTTTTCAGCCAATCAGCGCTCTCCCTCCGCGCTCGCTCCCGTCGGCCGGCCAATGGTGTCCCGCAGGCGGCGCGCAGTGCGCTCCCCGCGGCCAATCAGCGGTGTGCGGTGCGGAGCGTGCCCGCGCGGCGCGGCCCCGGTGCCCAATCAGTCAGTCAGTCAGTCGGCGGCGGACATGGCGGAGGCTGAGCGATCTCCTCCGCCGGTGAAGCGGTTGTGTTCCCGGCTCCCCCCGCCCCCTCGGGGCCCCCCAGCCCGGGGCCCTCAGCACCTCCACCAGCCCGAGTCTCTGCTGGACTGCGCGGCCAAGGCGGTGGCGGAGAAATGGGCCTTCGAGCGGGTGGAGGAACGCTTCGAGCGGATCCCGGAGCCCGTCCAGCGCCGCATCGTCTACTGGTCCTTCCCCCGGAACGAGAGAGAGATCTGTATGTATTCATCCTTCCAGACCCCGGAACCCCCCGCCTCCATCCCGGGGCCCGGGGCCCCTACCGCCACCGACAACCTTCCCTTCCGCCGGGGGATCCGCCTGCTGGACGCCCAGTGTGTGGACAATGTGCTCCAAGTCGGTGAGTCACACAAGGGGGGACACAGGGGCCGCACCGGGGGGGGGGGGGGCACAGTGGGGAGAGACAAGGGGGGGCACAGGGGTATAGAGAGGGGCCACATGGGGGGACAAGGGGGTCACAAGTAGCCACACCGGGGGACAGAGGGGCCCCAGGGTCACCTGAAGGGTGAGAGAAGGGCCAACAATGTTACCTGAGGGGCCCCAGGGTCACCTGAGGGGGGAGAGAGGGGCCACTGGGTCATGAGAGGGACCCCAGGGTCACCTGAGGGGGGAGAGAGGGGCCACTGGGTCATGAGAGGGACCCCAGGGTCACCTGAGGGGGGAGAGAGGGGCCCCAGGGTCACCTGAGGGGGGAGAGAGGGGCCAGAGTGCCTCCCATAGACTGATAGAGGAGTGACAGTGCAACGACTGGTGGGGAGCCCACAGTGCCACCTGAGGACCAATAGTGGGGCAACAGTGCCACCCGAGGACTGATAAAAGCCACCCGAGGTCTGGACTTGGATATGAGCGGTGGGGGAGCTGAGCGAGGACTAATGAAGGGCTGACAGTCCTGGCTAAGGACCGATCGAGGAGTGACAGGACCGCGGGGAGGATTGATGGTGTCACCTGAGAACATCCTATAGGGCAGTGTGGGGACTGATTGAGGACTATGAGGGTGTAATGGGATTGATTTGAGGTCAGAAGGTGAGAAGGTTGGATAAGGACTGTTGAAGACTGGTAGGACTATTCATATGGGGGTGGGTGTTTATATTGCGGGTGTTTATTTCTGGATATTGGCTGAAATAGTTACTGGCAAGATCTGGGTGATGGGACCAGTTCAGGACCTTGGAGGAGTCATGGGACCGTTCTCCATGGGGTGATGAAGCAGATAAATGATACTGGACTCTGTTGGAAGTTCTTGAAGAACTGTCAGGGGTCATGGACCACGAGAGAGCGCTGTCACCAGCGTGGGACTGGGGATGAGCGATGGGACTGGGGATGAGCGATGGGACCAGGCGGGGATGAGCGATGGGACCAGGCGGGGATGAGCGATGGGACCAGGCGGGGATGAGCGATGGGACCAGGCATGGGGATGAGCGATGGGACCAGGCGGGGATGAGCATGAATGGCTGAATTGTGGGATCAGATCGGTGCACATGACTAGTGGAAGGTCCATTATTATTAATACTGTAATAATTTCTTGATTGTGATTGATTGCTGGACCAGTTCAGGGCCATTCGGAAGTTATGGGACCAGTTCAGGGCCATTCGGAAGTTATGGGACCAGTTCAGGGCCATTCGGAAGTTATGGGACCAGTTCAGGGCCATTCGGAAGTTATGGGACCAGTTCAGGGCCATTCGGAAGTTATGGGACCAGTTCAGGGCCATTCGGAAGTTATGGGACCAGTTCAGGGCCATTCGGAAGTTATGGGACCAGTTCAGGGCCATTCGGAAGTTATGGGACCAGTTCAGGGCCATTCGGAAGTTATGGGACCAGTTCAGGGCCATTCGGAAGTTATGGGACCAGTTCAGGGCCATTCGGAAGTTATGGGACCAGTTCAGGGCCATTCGGAAGTTATGGGACCAGTTCAGGGCCATTTGGAAGTTATGGGACCAGTTCAGGGCCATTTGGAAGTTATGGGACCAGTTCAGGGCCATTCGGAAGTTATGGGACCAGTTCAGGGCCATTCGGAAGTTATGGGACCAGTTCAGGGCCATTCGGAAGTTATGGGACCAGTTCAGGGCCATTCGGAAGTTATGGGACCAGTTCAGGGCCATTCGGAAGTTATGGGACCAGTTCAGGGCCGTTGAGAAGTTATGGGACCAGTTCAGGGCCGTTGAGAAGTTATGGGACCAGTTTAGGGCCGTTGAGAAGTTATGGGACCAGTTTAGGGCCGTTGAGAAGTTATGGGACCAGTTTAGGGCCGTTGAGAAGTTATGGGACCAGTTCAGGGCCATTCGGAAGTTATGGGACCAGTTTAGGGCCGTTGAGAAGTTATGGGACCAGTTCAGGTCCATTGGGAAGTTATGGGACCAGTTCAGGTCTACTGAGAAGATATGGGACCAGTTCAGGTCCATTGGGAAGTTATGGGACCAGTTCAGGTCCATTGGCCCTACATTAATTCAGGGCCATCAATGAGTAGTTGGACGGTAGGAGGTGTAGCGATTACTAATGGGACTGATCAAGCACTGTAGTGATTGCTGGTTCTGATACAGTACCATGGAGAGGAGGCGGGGTTTGTTCCGGTCGCTGAGAAATGTGATGGATGAATGATGGGAACAGCTCAGGGTCATCCCAGGTCATGGTTACAGATAAGGGACCATTGACAAATGAGGGCGATGTAATGGGACTATGAATACCTGGGGGGGGGACCAGTGTGGTGGTGTAATCAATGAGTGATGAGTCTACTTCAGGCCAAATAATATTATGTTATATCTTCAGTTCTTCTAGAATGAGTGATAAGGCCAGTTCAGGGACCAATGATGGTAATATTATGGTGCTATGAACTGGTGGTGGGACTAGGACTGGTATTACGATGCAATGGACTGGTGGTGGGACTAGGTCTGGTATTACGATGCTATGGACTGGTGGTGGGACTAGGACTGGTATTACGATGCAATGGACTGGTGGTGGGACTAGGCCTGGTATTATGATGCTATGGACTGGTGGGTAGAGTAGGACTGGTATTACGATGCTATGGACTGGTGGGTAGAGTAGGACTGGTATTATGATTCTATGGACTGGTGGTGGGACTAGGCCTGGTATTATGACGCTATGGACTGGTGGTGGGACTAGGCCTGGTATTATGACGCTATGGACTGGTGGTGGGACTAGGCCTGGTATTATGATGCTATGGACTGGTGGTGGGACTAGGCCTGGTATTGCGATGCTATGGACTGGTGGGTAGAGTAGGCCTGGTATTACGATGCTATGGACTGGTGGTGGGACTAGGTCTGGTATTACGATGCTGTGGACTGGTGGTGGGACTAGGCCTGGTATTATGACGCTATGGACTGGTGGTGGGACTAGGCCTGGTATTATGATGCTATGGACTGGTGGTGGGACTAGGCCTGGTATTACGATGCTATGGACTGGTGGTGGGACTAGGTCTGGTATTATGATGCTGTGGACTGGTGGTGGGACTAGGCCTGGTATTACGATGCTATGGACTGGTGGTGGGACTAGGCCTGGTATTACGATGCTATGGACTGGTGGTGGGACTAGGCCTGGTATTATGATGCTATGGACTGGTGGGTAGAGTAGGCCTGGTATTATGATGCTATGGACTGGTGGTGGGACTAGGACTGGTATTACGATGCTGTGGACTGGTGGTGGGACTAGGCCTGGTATTACGATGCTATGGACTGGTGGTGGGACTAGGTCTGGTATTATGATGCTATGGACTGGTGGTGGGACTAGGCCTGGTATTATGATGCTATGGACTGGTGGGTAGAGTAGGCCTGGTATTATGATGCTATGGACTGGTGGGTAGAGTAGGACTGGTATTATGATTCTATGGACTGGTGGTGGGACTAGGCCTGGTATTACGATGCTATGGACTGGTGGTGGGACTAGGCCTGGTATTATGATGATATGGACTGGTGGGTAGAGTAGGACTGGTATTACGATGCTATGGACTGGTGGGTAGAGTAGGACTGGTATTATGATTCTATGGACTGGTGGTGGGACTAGGCCTGGTATTACGATGCTATGGACTGGTGGGTAGACTAGGACTGGTATTACGATGCTATGGACTGGTGGTGGGACTAGGCCTGGTATTACGATGCTATGGACTGGTGGTGGGACTAGGCCTGGTATTACGATGCTATGGACTGGTGGGTAGAGTAGGACTGGTATTACGATGCTGTGGACTGGTGGTGGGACTAGGCCTGGACTGTGGATAGTAATGGGACTTGATCCTACGAGTGACACTTCATGGTCGCAGATTACTGATGGTGCCGGTTTAGAAGCTCGGCTGACTATGAAGGTTCGCAGTTGTATATGAGGGACCAGACTGGTATATGAGGGACCAGACTGGTATATGAGGGACCAGACTGGTATATGAGGGACCAGACTGGTATATGAGGGACCAGACTGGTTAAAGACCATTACAGGACTAATTTAGGACCATGGGTGATCGGACAGTTCAGGATTATGGCACATTGCTGGGATTCAGAACCGTGTGTGATGATTGGGCCAGTTCAGGATGCCATGTAAGGACTGGAAGTATATGGAGACCAGTTTGGGACTATGGTGGGTGTAATAATTACCTGTAATATGGCTGATGGTACCATCCCCCGATCTCAGACAAGTCGTCTTCAGTCATATAAACAAGTTTAAAGAGTAACTCCACTTTTGTTCTGAAAAAGGTAACAATCCCTCTGGGACAAGGAATGCAAAATTGTGTAGCGGATTCCACCATTTGTTGCTGTGAAAAAAAAATGCGTCCCTTTAAATTCCACGTATGTCTTCACGCGGGTCCGCGTCCGTTGCGTTGTTAAAAATAGCGCTTGCTGCATTTCTAGTGCATATTTGGTTAGTTAAAAAAGGGCCCACTTGTGTTGAGTTTTTGGGATTTTTGAGTCGCAGGCCTATGAAAAACGCACAGTTTTTTTTTTTTTTTTTGAAGATGCTGCATCTTGAGTCGCATAGATTGGAACGGGGGCCATTGAAATAAATGGGGTTTTGACTTGTCATGCGATTTTATGGGTTGTAATTCCTTCTAACGTGAACCTCGCCCGGAGGCGGCTTGGGTCCTAGGCGAACGCTAGGTTCCTTCAGGCGTATTAATGCTTTTTTTTATTTTCCAGGAGAGTGGAGTTGCCCTTTAAGAAAAGTGAACTCGAACACAAGAGCTCACTATCAAGAACACCCCAACGTGACGGCCTGCATGGGGGATGCATGGGACGCCTGTGCAACCCCCGTGTGAGGGCTGCGTGTTCCCTGTGTAGGGATGCAGGGCGCCCCGTTCATGTTGGGGTGTTCCTGATCCGCCTGCGGGTACCCAGCGTTTCTCTAGGACCTAATCCGCCTCCTGGCTCAGTTCACACTATATGCGGGTCCAGGGCTGTGTGTAGTCGCACGCTTTCCCGCGCCTGCATAGCAGAGGGGCGGGGTTTGCTATTCATTCTTGATGGCGCCCCCACACACTGGGACCTGCATGCGGTTTCCCTGCGGCTGCGATTTTGGAAGAGGCACCGGGACTTTTCCCTGCATATTTGGTAGGTATGAATGAGCTGCGGCCACCGGGGAAACCTGGAGCAGCGTCACCCTGATCCGCTGAGCTTCAGCCGCAGCGCAATGTAACCCTGCGTGCAGAAAGCGCTACAAAACCGCACAGATGTAATGGAAGTCTATGGGCCCGAGAGAACCGCGCTGCACCGGAGCTGCGGCCGAAGCGCAGTGGGGACCGTGGGAAATCACCTTAGTAGCCCTTTCATCTCTTGTGCCTTCAGAATCTTTTGTTACATTTTATAAAAGTATTTCTAACGTTGTAACAAATGGAGAGAATATCCTGAGAATTCCCTGCAATGGATCTCTGCGAACTTCCTACAAACTGAAGAGTGATTGGCCGGCTCCGGGAACCTCTGTCTGGATCTGCCCCCCCCTTTCCTCATTGCTGGATCCCCAGTTCTGTAGCACCCCGTTATTAGTTGGGAGATAAATATTATTTTGTGTTGGTGTTGGGGGTCCCCAGTTCTGTAGCACCCCGTTATTGGAAGACACTTGTTTTGTGTTGGGGGTCCCCAGTTCTGTAGCACCCCGTCATTGGAAGATGAATGTTATTTTATGGTGGTGTTGGGGGGGGGGGTCCCCAGTTCTGTAGCACCCCGTTATTGGAAGACGCTTGTTTTGTGTTAGGGGGGTCCCCAGTTCTGTAGCACCCCGTTATTGGAAGACGCTTGTTTTGTGTTAGGGGGGTCCCCAGTTCTGTAGCACCCCGTTATTGGAAGACGCTTGTTTTCTGTTAGGGGGGGTCCCCAGTTCTGTAGCACCCCGTTATTGGAAGACGCTTGTTTTGTGTTAGGGGGGGTCCCCAGTTCTGTAGCACCCCGTTATTGGAAGACGCTTGTTTTGTGTTAGGGGGGGTCCCCAGTTCTGTAGCACCCCGTTATTGGAAGACGCTTGTTTTGTGTTGGGGGTCCCCAGTTCTGTAGCACCCCGTCATTGGAAGATGAATGTTATTTTATGGTGGTGTTGGGGGGGGGGTCCCCAGTTCTGTAGCACCCCGTTATTGGAAGACGCTTGTTTTGTGTTGGGGGTCCCCAGTTCTGTAGCACCCCGTCATTGGAAGATGAATGTTATTTTATGGTGGTGTTGGGGGGAGGGGGGTCCCCAGTTCTGTAGCACCCCGTTATTGGAAGACGCTTGTTTTGTGTTGGGGGTCCCCAGTTCTGTAGCACCCCGTCATTGGAAGATGAATGTTATTTTATGGTGGTGTTGGGGGGGGGTCCCCAGTTCTGTAGCACCCCGTTATTGGAAGACACTTGTTCTGTGTTGGGGGTCCCCAGTTCTGTAGCACCCCGTTATTGGAAGACGCTTGTTTTGTGTTAGGGGGGTCCCCAGTTCTGTAGCACCCCGTTATTGGAAGACGCTTGTTTTGTGTTAGGGGGGTCCCCAGTTCTGTAGCACCCCGTTATTGGAAGACGCTTGTTTTGTGTTAGGGGGGTCCCCAGTTCTGTAGCACCCCGTTATTGGAAGATGAATGTTATTTTATGGTGGTGTTGGGGGGGGGGTCCCCCAGTTCTGTAGCACCCCGTTATTGGAAGATGAATGTTGGTATTCCGTGGCCCTGTTGTGGGGTGGGGGGGGGATCCCAGGTGGGGAAGGTTCTTCTGTTGCCGGGGGTTTTGCACGTCGTCTTGTAAGCCGGTTTTCTTTTTTTTTTTTTGTAATTATGTTTGTTTCCTAGGAAGCTTTGTTAATAAGTGACATTCTCCAGACGGTGGGGGGGGTGCAGATTATACTTCTAGCCCCCCCCCCCCTCCCCTCCCTCTTATCAGTAATGGATTGAGTCAGGCTTTGTAGGGTGAAATCCCGGGCCAGACAATCCCCAGCCTGTCACACTGTCCTGCCCGCCGTGTCAGAGGGCAATTCCCTTCTCTTCCTGGGGGTGGGGGAGGCAGCAGAAATCTCATCTCAGTCATGTTATTCTTTTACTGATGGATCCCGGCTGCTGGTCGCCCCCCCCCCCCCCCCCCATTATTTCACAAGATGATGAACAAGCCGATTGCCACTCGGATAAATCCAGTTTTCTGGAAATAAGGGAATAAGGAAAATGTTATTTGGCTTGTTGGGGACAATCCCGGCAAGTTCTGGTTTTCGGGAGTTTGTTGTAAACTGACGATTGGAAAGCTTGCGTTCCTCCAGATGGTAAATATTGGTGATGGTGGGACTTGTAGTGCCTCAGGAATAAAGAAGAGGCAACATCATTACAGGAATAAAAGATTCCTAGATTTATTTCATGAGGTTAATGTGTTTGTATTTTTTTCTTGTTTTTGATCCAATGCAATAAAATTAAACCATTATTGGCGTATTTATAAAGCAGGAAAAAGCCTTCTTCCCTGGGGGGGCAGTTTGCACCTCTGGTGTTTGTAGAGGGGGGGGGGATGCAACTTGTTTTTGGTGCATCAAGATGCGGCGCAGTGCCCCACAATGCACTGGTGACAATAGAACTTAACGTGTGATAAAAGGATAAATGGCTTTTTTTTTTTTTTATTTATTTTTTTTTTTTTAGTGTTGGATTGAGTGGAGATCGATGAGACCCCCTGTCAGGTTTTTGCTGTCTGTGTCCCCATTAGGAAGACCCCCCCCCCCATATTTCCTGGTTACCATTATCAGTGAAAGTAAAAGAGAGGCTCAAATTTTCGGTTGTCCCCAGAAAAGTAATAGAGAGAACATCTTCCAATGGGGACACTAATTCTGGTAAACTGGGGGGGGGGGGTCCCCAAGGGATTTCCTCTCACTTCCTGTTTTGTTATGGGACAGGAAGTGAAGAGAAATCTTCCCAATAGGACAAAGATGGAAATAATTTACCTTACAGGGGTTACAACCCTCCCTTACTCCATCCAAAATTAAAAACAAAAAGTTTTGCCTCTAGTTCTACTTCAATAGAATTTCACTTGTGAAGTTTCAATAAAGTTCCTGGAAAAAAAAAGCAAACATTGCGATATGCTGGGATCAGGACAACCTCACGATTTCTCTCCGATGCCCAGCGCCTGTGCGTCCCCCCTCCCCCGCTGTCATAATACAGTAGTGCAGCAGGGAGGTGGATGGCGGGGATCTGTTCAGTCATTTATGACCGTGTTCTGTCACCAATAGTCCGGCTATCATAAAGTGTCCGCCCCGTACTGCGCATGCGCAGTATGGAACAGAAGGAGTTTGGGAAAATGTCCGAAGATGAACGGCGCCTGCGCCGTGAGTCGAGGTGTAAGCCCCACCATCCAAGCGGACATAGGGCTACACAAACTTAGAGGGCCCCTCGCTTCGCTCGCCACGCTTTTGGGCACGGCCTCGCTGCGCTCGGCTCTTTTTTATTCTAACTCCATGTCCACTTGGATGGTGGGGCTTGAACCTGGACTCACGGCGCAGGCGCCGTTCATCTTCGGCAATTTTCGAAATCTGGTTGTCCTGTGTACTGCGCATGCGCAGTACACAGCAGACACTTCGTGATGGGGGGCGACTAATGATACAACACCGGCATTAGATGGGACCCTCCTATACTCTGGCAGTGGACTGTCCCTTGACATCCTCTTGTCTAATACGTGGCTAGGGACCCCTATACTACTGGAGCATGGGGGGAGCATATATATATAATGATATGGCACACAGGTGCCGCCCTGTATCGGTAAAAAAACGCTATTGGGGGGACCTGAAGAGGTTAAAGACCATTTGGTGTCTTGCAGCTGGCTCTGTCAAGTAGTGATGGACCTTTGAAGGCACCATCAGATGGGAGGTCCACTAGCCACAGCTCAAGGAACCCCTACAACCTATGGAGGAACCCCGAGGTTTCATGGGACCCCTGTTGGGAATGACTTCAGCAGGGAGAGCAGGACCTGCTTATACTGGCCAGCATGCAGGAACTGAGGTCTCTCCATTGGAGGATCCATGAAAACAGACCTTCTAGTCCAACCAATGAGATCTCGGTTTTGTTGAAGACAGATTGTGTGCCTTCAGAGGTACAAATCATCAGCTGATCCTATAAGACGAACAGCTCATTAAAAATTGCTGGTTGCCAGAGTCGGGCAGCGAATGCCAACAAGCTCCGATCCTTGGTTGGCACCATACTGGGGAAGAGCCGCAGAGATCTTCACATCTCGTTGTTAATTTGCAGAAGCTGATAGTAAAAAATTTGCCAGCTGTTGCTCTTCTAGTTTATCTTTCCAAAGAAGCGTCATGCGTGTATCTCATTTGTGCGCCGTGAACTGTCACCCCCCCCCCCCCCATGCATGGTTCCTATTGGTTTACAGGTCATAGATTTCAGGAGTTAAATTACAGAGACGCATCAATCAATCCTTTTTTTTCTTCCGTTTTCCTGACATCTTCATTTCCATTGGGGAAAGGTAATGGAGGAACAGCTGTGCCCCCCCCCCCCCCGTCCCCACCCCACACCCCCCCCCCCCCCCCCCCCCCCCCCCCCCCCCCCCCCCCCCAGTCTGTAGATTGCAAGCTTGTTTGTTAATACCTTAACAGGATACAGGACGAGTCTTGTGTCTCCGGGGCTCGGCTCAGATCTGAGCTTATCGCTCGGATCCTCCATGTTTGCATATGGCTGCCTTTTATGTGATTTGGGCAAAGGGGCCTAAGGAGGTAATTAGGACCTTAATTTGACTAATAATTGGTGCAAACAAATGGTGGCCACAGTGCAATTGTTTTGTGGAACCTTCCCCCGGGGCGGCTCACACCTCGCCCCCCCCCCGTCACTTTGTGACCTTTCTTCATTGTGGTGGGCCGAGATACGGAACAGGAGCAGTAATACCTGACGTTGCACTAAAAGTAATTATAGTGCCAAATACCAAAGAAGATATTTAAAGTAGAACATTTTTCAGCTCTCTCACACTTTGAATGACAATTGCGCGGTCATGCAACACTGTACCCACATGACATTTTTATCATTTTTTTTAAAGACAATTAGAGCTTTTATTTGGTGGTATTTTTTCACCAACAGTAGAAAGGAGGCGGCAACACTGAAGTCCTTGAAGTGTAATTTATTGGTACATCAGAGTGACAATAAAACAATAACACTGATGCGTTTTGGCAGAAGCCTCAGGCGTAGCTCGTTTAAGACAAGATATATATTAATATATGTGCACTTAGACTCCACCTATAAACAATTTGCATATTTAATTGATCACACATTAATTTTATTTAATATATATAAATATTTTTTTTATTAAACTTTTTTTTTTATATTTTTATTTTTTTTAATTGTCCCTTTAATTTTTTTTATTACTTTTATTTCTATCTCAAGAAATGTAAACATCCCTTGCGATATCAATCCTGCATGACAGGTACTCTTTATGGAGACCTCTGTGATCTAGAAGACCCCTCATCTCTCTACCTGGGAAATCCTGAGATAAAAAGAACAAAACACTGATCTGATGATTTCCCCCCCAAAAAATGAAAAATTGTTTACATCTGCCCTAGACTGAAAGTGACGTCAAGACGTCGCTCCCCTCCTCCTAGATCAGGGGTCTCCAAACTATGGCTCTCCAGTTCAGGAACTACAATTCCCATCATGCCTAGTCATGTCTGTGAATGTGAGAGTTTTACAATGCCTCATGAGACGTGTAGTTCCGTAACACCTGGAGGGACATAGTTTGGAGATACCTGTCCTAGATCATAGAGGGGACAAGAGACGATCTGGTCTCTCTTCACCTCTATGACCAGCAGCGCGAACCGCTGTATCATTTCCTGGGCTCGCCGGTGAGAACGGTAAGCCCGAGGAACACCAGCGAGTGGCAGGAGGGCAGGGGATGACCCCTCTCTCTGCTTCTAAGTGACCCATCGGCTAATCGGCTACTTGGAATGCTTTTATGAGAAATGGAATTGCCAGCTGAAAAAACACACAAAACTGGGGTTGTGGCTGACGGCTTAATTCGTAATGCCGTTAAACCACTTCAAAGACGCAATTTTATATTTACGTATTGCGGTCGGCAAGTGAATAATAACACCAACATGAAGGACACATCCAGATCACTATGACGTCACGTGCGCGGCCCCACCCTGACCGGTTTCGTCAAATGTGACATTCTCAAAGGTCTGGGTTAAAGAGGTTGTAAACTCCAAAAGACAAAGGCGTAATGAGCTTGGTGTGCAGTGCGTACTGGATCATTATGAAATACTTACCTCAGAATGAAGCCTCCGCAGCGGCGCCTGCACCCCACTGTCATGGCTGACATCTTCTCCGGTGTTTCTTCTGGGTTCACGGGTAAGGCGCTGTGAGTGGCCAGAGCCGCGATGACGTCACTCCCGCGTGGGAGTCGCCGGTCACGGCTCTGAAGAAACGGCACGGGGCAGCCGTTCCTTCAGAGCGCGTGCGCCGATGATGTTGTCGGCGGGATATACAGTCCATCCTGGGGGACTTTACTTCCTCTTTAATATCTGAAGGACAATCTATTCCGCTCGTTTCCAGCAAAGCTTGTGTGAGTTTCGGGGCACCCCATCCGAACAGTCATTTGTCTGTGAGCGGACACCCTTCCTAAAACAGGATATTTGTGCCGCCAGGGCTGTGGAATTCACTTAACGTCTTCCAGAACCCAAAAGCCCCTAAAATACAACATTTGGCATGCAGGGTTTCCAGGGGAGGGACAGAATAAGCCTTCATCCAGCCGCTGAAAACTTTTTAAATGCAGCTTCTTTCATCCCTCAAAGAGGCTTTTTTTTTTTTTCTTTCTAATTCCCAGTACCAAATTCAAAGGGATTTAATTAGGCATTTAGAAAAAAAAGGGAACAAAGCAGCTCAGAAAGAGGCCATCAGCGTTTGTAGTGTGCAGGGCTGGCTGTGTAATCACATGTGCCTATAGGCTGCCCGTGTTTATATTCCAGAACTTCACACAGCCTGGTGTTCATCTCCCGCACGGTGGAGGGGTCCTCCAAAAGGGAGCCCTGGTGTCAGCGACTGGGGGATGTGCAACACAGGAAGCCTTGTATATATTCTATATATAGGTCACGTTCATTTGATCGTCTTGTAATCAGACTTCGTATGGCAGATTGGAGGCTCGGGTCAGGTTGGGTGCAGTGAAACCTCCAGCGCCTGTCACTGGGTCATCCATCGGCCCAGGTCTTCAAATCTTCTCCTCTTGGGGGGGCTTGTCAATGCGTCTGGTATGGGCCAGGCGTTGCCAACCGCGTCGGAGCAGTACCACCAGTCTAGAAACTCTGCCGTGTACTGTGCTGCTTGGTGCAATACCAAGAGGTCCAATACCCCCAGGGGGCACTTGGGGGCCCAACATTTACTGTAGGACCAGGTCAATTTGGACACTTTTTGTTTACATGTAACAATCAGTTTTTTTTTTTCCTAGAAAATTAACCCCTAAACAAATTTTTTTAAGCAGAGGCCTTAGAAAACAAAATGGTGGGCACTACAATTTTTTTATGTCGCACTGTATTTGTGCAGAGGTTTTATTTATTTTATTTTATTTTTTTACGCAATTTTTTTGGGAAAAAATACACTTTAATGAATTTTTAATTTAAAAAACCCACTAAAACCTAATATAATACCCAATTGTTTGGTATCGATTTACTCAGTGTAACATCATCTTATATATATTACGAAACATTTCATTCTTTAAAATTGCGCACTCTCCTGGAATAGTGACGAAATACAAAATCTCCACAGGTGACACTTTAAAATCCTTTACAGGTTACCAGTTTAGAGTTACACGAGGTCTGGCACTACAATTATTGCTCTCGCTCAGACGTTCGTGATGATGGACTCAGGTCCCCACCGTGTTTGGAGGTGTGTGGGCTCGGGTCCCCGCCATGTTTGGAGGTGTGTGGGCTCGGGTCCCCGCCATGTTTGGAGGTGTGTGGGCTCAGGTCCCCGCCATGTTTGGAGGTGTGTGGGCTCGGGTCCCCGCCATGCTTGGACGTGTGTGGGCTCAGGTCCCCGCCATGTTTGGAGGTGTGTGGGCTCAGGTCCCCGCCATGTTTGGAGGTGTGTGGGCTCAGGTCCCCGCCATGTTTGGAGGTGTGTGGGCTCGAGTCCCTGCCATGTTTGGAGGTGTGTGGGCTCGGGTCCCCGCCATGTTTGGAGGTGTGTGGGCTCAGGTCCCCGCCATGTTTGGAGGTGTGTGGGTTCGGGTCCCCGCCATGTTTGGAGGTGTGTGGGCTCGGGTCCCCGCCATGTTTGGAGGTGTGTGGGCTCGGGTCCTCGCCATGCTTGGATGTGTGTGTGGGCTCGGGTCCCCGCCATGCTTGGATGTGTGTGTGGGCTCGGGTCCCCGCCATGCTTGGAGGTGTGTGGGCTCGGGTCCCCGCCATGTTTGGAGGTGTGTGGGCTCGGGTCCCCGCCATGCTTGGTGGTGTGTGGGCTCGGGTCCCCGCCATGCTTGGTGGTGTGTGGGCTCGGGTCCCCGCCATGCTTGGAGGTGTGTGGGCTCGGGTCCCCGCCATGCTTGGAGGTGTGTGGGCTCGGGTCCCCGCCATGCTTGGAGGTGTGTGGGCTCGGGTCCCCGCCATGTTTGGAGGTGTGTGGGCTCGGGTCCCCGCCATGTTTGGAGGTGTGTGGGCTCGGGTCCCCGCCATGTTTGGAGGTGTGTGGGCTCGGGTCCCCGCCATGTTTGGAGGTGTGTGGGCTCGGGTCCCCGCCATGTTTGGAGGTGTGTGGGCTCGGGTCCCCGCCATGTTTGGAGGTGTGTGGGCTCGGGTCCCCGCCATGTTTGGAGGTGTGTGGGCTCGGGTCCCCGCCATGTTTGGAGGTGTGTGGGCTCGGGTCCCCGCCATGTTTGGAGGTGTGTGGGCTCGGGTCCCCGCCATGTTTGGAGGTGTGTGGGCTCGGGTCCCCGCCATGTTTGGAGGTGTGTGGGCTCGGGTCCTCGCCATGTTTGGTGTGTGGGCTCGGGTCCCCGCCATGTTTGGAGGTGTGTGGGCTCGGGTCCTCGCCATGTTTGGTGTGTGGGCTCGGGTCCCCGCCATGTTTGGAGGTGTGTGGGCTCGGGTCCCCGCCATGTTTGGTGGTGTGTGGGCTCAGGTCCCCGCCATGTTTGGAGGTGTGTGGGCTCGGGTCCTCGCCATGTTTGGTGTGTGGGCTCGGGTCCCCGCCATGTTTGGAGGTGTGTGGGCTCGGGTCCCCGCCATGTTTGGTGGTGTGTGGGCTCAGGTCCCCGCCATGTTTGGAGGTGTGTGGGCTCGGGTCCCCGCCATGTTTGGAGGTGTGTGGGCTCGGGTCCCCGCCATGTTTGGAGGTGTGTGGGCTCGGGTCCCCGCCATGTTTGGAGGTGTGTGGGCTCGGGTCCCCGCCATGTTTGGAGGTGTGTGGGCTCGGGTCCCCGCCATGTTTGGTGGTGTGTGGGCTCTGGTCCCCGCCATGTTTGGAGGTGTGTGGGCTCGGGTCCCCGCCATGTTTGGAGGTGTGTGGGCTCGGGTCCCCGCCATGTTTGGAGGTGTGTGGGCTCGGGTCCCCGCCATGTTTGGAGGTGTGTGGGCTCGGGTCCCCGCCATGTTTGGTGGTGTGTGGGCTCTGGTCCCCGCCATGTTTGGAGGTGTGTGGGCTCGGGTCCCCGCCATGTTTGGAGGTGTGTGGGCTCGGGTCCCCGCCATGCTTGGAGGTGTGTGGGCTCGGCTCCTCGCCATGTTTGGAGGTGTGTGGGCTCGGGTCCCCGCCATGCTTGGTGGTGTGTGGGCTCGGGTCCTCGCCATGTTTGGAGGTGTGTGGGCTCGGGTCCCCGCCATGTTTGGAGGTGTGTGGGCCTTGATCCCACCATGTTTGGAGGTGTGTGGGGGCTCAGGTCCCCGCCATGCTTGGTGGTGTGTGGGCTCGGGTCCTCGCCATGTTTGGAGGTGTGTGGGCTCGGGTCCCCGCCATGTTTGGAGGTGTGTGGGCTCGGGTCCCCGACATGTTTGGTGGTGTGGGGGCTCAGGTCCCCGCCATGCTTGGAGGTGTGTGGGCTCGGGTCCCCGCCATGTTTGGAGGTGTGACTTTCTGCAGAGATTAATTTGGTGGCAAATCGGCTTATTTAAATCCTGGCGGGTGAGCAGACTGACACATGTGGGACGGAGTTTTCCATCAGCCGGATTGAGTGCCGCGTTTGCCTTCATCTCTGACAACCCCCCACCGCCCTTCAGTGTCCTTTTTTCTCCCCCTCTGAACATGCACTTACTTGCATGTAATGATCACTTGGCAGAGTTGTCGTTTAGCAGCATTTTTACCGTCTAAATAATGTACCAGCTTGTTCAGCAAAAGGTTCCCCAGGAGTCATCATGTCCTGGTTTGAACTTTCAGTTCCTCACGCTTTTTATATTGTGTAGTTCCAGTACTGTTTTCCCACAGCCAGGTGAGGACCATATAAAACGACCACCTAAGACTCCCCTGTCCGCAGGGTGACAACGCTGCTGTGTGATTTTGCTGCAAAATTAACAATGCTGTCGCAGTTACAGGAAGTGAAATAATTGCTGATCTACTGGCAGGATCAACTAGTCATTAAAACGGTTACTGAGGAGAACCGCTGGGAGTGCAAGCGAGGACGGAGCCCATCCCAATTCCATTATACAAAGCGAGAAGAGTCCTATAAGCCACTCATCACTACAAAACCCTGTGTATGGAAAGTGAAAACAGCCTCAGTCCAGGCTATCCAACGCGTTTCACCCTGCTCCCAGGGCTTAATCTTATGGATCCCCATGATTAAGCTTTGTGGGCGTGGCGAAACACGTTGGGGCGGGGGGTAGTCTGGAGCCTGGGCTGAGGCTGTCTCTTCACTTTCCATACACAGGGTTTTGTAGTGATGAGTGGCTTCTCCCTTTGTGTCAGTCTAAGCACAGTCACATTTTCTGAGCCCTAATGAAGGAAGGGGGGGTGGGGGGGTTGCATGTTTGCCCCCCGGAATATGTTGTCGGTAGTAGGGATGCACCGGTATATTTTCTGCCAAAAAAGGGGTTATCAGCGTTTTGCCAATGGAAAAAAATGACCCAATTATGGCATGCTGTTTCCCATTGACTTCAGTGCAAAAGTGCCCCCTGTTGGCTTCAATGCAAAAGTGCCAGCCACATTAATTATTAGATTAAAAGAAGAAAAATAAACGTTCGGTTTTTGGCCAAGTGCATCCTGAATTTTCGGTTTTGGCGCAGCGCTAGTCTGTAGTATATCATTTATTTATAACTT
This sequence comes from Lithobates sylvaticus, assembly GCA_028564925.1. NCBI lineage: Eukaryota > Metazoa > Chordata > Amphibia > Anura > Ranidae > Lithobates > Lithobates sylvaticus. The sequence continues at coordinate 279,416,447 of CM053032.1, forward strand.
GGTGTTTATGGAATACAGTGCGTGCAAACGAAGGTGCTCTTGAGTGCCGCAGGTCAGCATGTGGGGTGTTGGCGAACGCCTTATATGAGCGCGATCTGCAAACCCAGACAGATGGACTAATGTTCCTATTTGCCATGCGCCTGCGCTGGGTGCCGCGTTGTGGGCGACAAGCACTTTGCCGCTGTGTCGGTGAGTCTTCGCGAAGAGGAAAGTTTGACATGCGCTGGTTGTATGAATGGAGGGCAAAGCGGCTCTGACCCGCACAGCGCACATAGGAAGGGTACGAAGGGTCCTGTGCAGGTATCGCCCGCCGTATATCTGCCATCCTTGCATCGGCTGGGGGTGGGGCCCTCTACCCTTCCTTCACAAAATGCCAACTAATCTCTCAATTAGAGCATCGGATGCCGAGCAGAAGAGACGCCCAAACAATCATTTTTGTTATTTTGTGTCTCTTAATTCCTTTTTGGACTAATTGGTTTGTGAGCGGCTTGTGTGATTAACCCCTTCCAGGAGGCGTCCCATTGGTCTGTATGGATGATTAGGTGCCCTGCTTTATATGACAGATGTGAGTATAGGAAGCCGGGAATCTTCTCCCAGCGCCGACGGCGAGGAATCGCGTTTGAACAGAATAAATATTAATTGACGATCTTCTAACCGCTTCAAGACAAGCCTATTTCTGACATTTGTTGTTTACAAGTTAAAATCAGTATTTGCTAGAAAATTACTTGGAATCCCCAAACATTTTATATATATTTATTATTATTTTTGTAGAAGAGGCCCTAGAGAATAAAATATCGGTCATTGCAATTTGTTATTTCGCACAGTATTTGCGCAGCGGTTCTTTCAGATGCAATTTTTGGGGAAGAAATACACTTTAATGAATTAAAAAAAAGAACAAAATACAATGTAACCCAATTTTTTGTAACCTATGAAAGATGATGTTACACTGAGTAAATGGCCAACATTTCACACTTTAAAATTGCGCACACTACTGCAATGTCGCCAAACTACCGTAATTAAAAATCTCCATAGGCGGCGCTTTAAAAATGTCTACAGGTTGACAGCTTAGAGTCGCAGAGGAAGTCTAGTGCTGGAATTATCCTTCTCACTCTGACGTTTGCGGTGATACCTCGCATGTGTGGTTTGAACACCGTTTACATATGTAGGTGTGGCCTACCTGTGCGTTCACCATTCCACGGGGGACGGGGGTGATTTTAAAACGTATTTTTTTTTTTTTTTACTATTTTATTAGATTTTTTTTTTTTTTTTACTGTCCCTTTTTAAAAAAATATTTTTTTATCACCTTTATTCCTATCACAAGGAATCAGCAGTGACAGGTCCTCTTTATGGGGAGTTCTGGGGTCAATAAGACTCCACACATCTCTCCATTGATCTAATGCTTTGTTTACATTGTCCCGGAACTGGACGTGACATCATGACGTTGCTCCGGTCCTCCTAGGCCATAGAGAGGAGGCCATCTTTCCTCCACTCATCTCTGGGACCAGCAGCTGCAACCGCCGGATTGGTTTACAGGCTTCCCGATCCGCCAGGTAAGCCTGAAAACCAATAGGAAGCGGCAGGAGGAGGAGGGGGTGGCGACCCCTCTGGCAACTCCCTCCTGCCACTTCTAAAAGTGATCCGGTGGCGGATCGGCTGCTCCGACCACTTTTATCGGTTAGAGAATCGCCGGCTGAAAGAATCCATGCCGGGGTTCTGGCATATTGACCGGTGTTCCATCTCCTGACGAAGACGTCTCTCGGCTACGACCCGGTAAGGAGGCAGTTAACATTTGTCATGTTAGGGTTTTATCTTTACCATCCCCCCCCCGGCGGTCCGAGATTCAAGTTGAAGTCACATGACCGATGGATTTGTTACCCCGGAGTTCCGCTTTAACATATTTCTGTAATTGCGGATCTTCTTCTATATTGTCTGTCCCGCCCCCCCCCCCCGGCCATTCCCTTCCTGGTTCTGCTCTCTCTGTGAACACAGAACATTTCCCATGGAGATGACGGGTCAGACATACAGAGATCAGGGACGTGTTCCCCTCCATCCCCCGCTGTACCGTGCTCACCGCGGTCGCCCATTGCCGCCTTATCTGTCGCGATCTCCATAATGCAGCCAGTCAGACTCTCCAGATATTGGATGGTGATGACGGGACTCTCCGCACCGCAAACATCAATTCTTCTCATTTCGCCTTCTTTCCATCACCTGCGAAGTGCCACTCGTTGGAGGCCGCCATCTTTGATTCAAACAAAACCCGCCAATTCTTCCAGCGATGGTCAGTGCAGATCTGCATCTTATCTTCTAAATAACCCTCCAATGTGCATCTGTACACTCCATGCAAAAATAAAATCCTAAACCCCCCCCATGTTTTAGTGTTGGTGCTCTACCCGCAGAACAAAACCCGCCAATCCACTGTTCAGGGGCCGCACAGCAGATCCCAAGCCGCCATCTTGTGCCTCTTAAGCTGGAAGGCTCATCTGGGTGTAGGCAGCCAGCTTCCATAACGCACTGGACACGCCCCCCTGGCCCGCCCCCCTGGCTGCTCTGTGTGTCAGTCCTGCAGCCTCCTGGGAGATGTGATGTAAGTATCCCAGGAGGATGTAGCACCGGGTACATGGAATGAATCTATCAACAAATAGACAGACATGAAATCCGAACAAAGCTTATCCCTCTATAGTGTGTACTTGTCTCAGTCCAGAGCACTGAGTGTCATTTCTGTCTGCTGCCTCCTTCCTCTGATATCTGTATGAGTCACTTCTGACAAGTTTTCCTGACACCAAGAGAAAAAAGGTGACAGGAGGAAGCTCCAATACCCAGCCTGTGATTGACATCCTAAGTTCTGCTGCTGTGTGCTGGGGGAGAGTGTCTCTTCCTTCCAATCCGCTCTCAGAGCTCTCCCCACTTATTTCTGATCGCTCAGACAAGCTTTATAATTCAACACTTTGAACAGATATAGAAAAGAGAAGACTGCAGATAAACAGGTACAACTTATGTAGGAGGATTTGTTTCATCTGTGTTATCGTCTGTCACTGCACTGGGTATATGGAGTGTTTACAGCCACTTTAAGGCGGCACGATCTTCCTTGTATGAGTTTAGTTCTGCTTTAGGGTCACATTAGAAACATTCCAAAGGTGGAAGCTGTAAGTCCTCAGCGCATTTCACTCCATATTTATACCTGAAAGACAAGACTGTGACATGAGAGAAGTATCAGCAGTTCATCAGTCCGCTGTACAGTGATGGAGCTCATAAAAACTTTATCATGTCACTTCAAAACTTAGTGATTCAAAAGGCAAACTTTTTTTTTTTTAATAATAAACATGTAATTCTGCAAAAATAAGAGACAAGACATTGTATAGTGCGTTATAAAACAGCCTCCTCAGCGCCCATCAGTGCAGCCTCCTCAGCGCCCATGGGCGCAGCCTCCTCAGCGCCCATCGGTGTAGCCTCCTCAGCGCCCATCGGTGTAGCCTCCTCAGCGCCCATCGGTGCAGCCTCCTCAGTGCCCATGGGTGCAGCCTCCTCAGCGCCCATGGGTGCAGCCTCATATATAGCCTCAAATAAGAGACAAGACATTGTATTGTGCATTATAAAACAGCCTCCTCAGCTCTCATGGGTGCAGCCTCCTCAGCGCCCATCAGTGCAGCCTCCTCAGCGCCCATGGGTGCAGCCTCCTCAGCGCAGCCTCATCAGCGCCCATGGGTGCAGCCTCCTCAGCGCAGCCTCCTCAGCGCCCATCGTGCCGCCTCCTCAGCGCCCATGGGTGCAGCCTCCTCAGTGCCTATCATTTAAGAAGAAAAATAAATACATTTTGCAAAATTTTAAAACCGAAACAAAGAATTTTCTTTTTTATTTTTCCGTCTTTTTTTTCCCTTTGTTTAGCAAAAAATGTAAATCCCAGTGGTGATCAAATGCCACCAAAATAAATTTTATTTGTGTGAAAAAAGTTCTAAAACTCTCATATGGGTAGAGTGTTGCATGACTGAGTAATTGTCATTCAAAGTGTGAGAGCGCATGTAGACAGGAAGTGGCTGGAAAGGATGCAGGAGTTCAGCAGCACTGAGATGCAATAAGGGAAGAAGAAAAAGGTGAAAAATTAAAGATTCTTCTTTCTGATGCACCGAGCGGAGGAAACGTCGTTCATTTAGAGGATTCACCCGATAAGTTCTCATAAGGACCCCAATACAAATATGGAAGACGGATTTCAGCTCCGGATTTTCCAGCTTTCTATTGGGAGCGATTTTGCTAAAAACTATCCGCATTTTTCTCGGGTAAAACAAGAATCGCTTGGAAATCGCACATTTAGGACCCTCATCTTGTATGTATATATATGGGGGGGGGGGGCTTTGTGTTTGATGTGTGAAGGTTTCCCCGGCGGCCGTCCTGGAAATCGGCGCAGGAAGCATTGATCTGCCGGTGATTAGGATTGGCGCGGACGGGTCTCAGGGCACTCCGGTAATTAATGGGTAAACCTAATCACAGAAAATTGCTGTTATCCTGAGCGTGAGGAATAATTTGTGACTCTCCTTATCTATGAAAGATGGATTATCCCTGTTTAGGGAATGCACTGGGGGGGATGGGGGGGGGGGGGGGGGGGGGAGTGCGATGCGGAATTTAATTAAACGCCCAGAGATGATGAATATGGATGAACTTTGGGAGAGCCGAGTCTCCAACGACTGGAAGGGAATCGAGTGGCTGGGACCGGCCCTTTAATCTGAACATTAACCCTCGTTATTGGTCTAAAGTGGCTTCTGGCACCGGCGTCCTGGCCGGGGGGGGGGGGGGGGGGGACGGGGGGGGGGGGGGGGGGGGGGGGGGGGGGGGGGGGGGGGGGCGGGGGGGGGGGGGGGGAGGGGGTGGCGGGGGGGGGGGGGGGGGGGGGGGGGGCGTCCTGGCGGGGGGGGGGGGGGCGGGGGGGGGGGGGGGGGCTCGACTTCCCAGATTGTGCTCTTTTATTCCGTTTGTACTCCGAGGCGGGTAGGCGTTGGGGGTTTTGTTGACCGCATTCTGGAATATTATTTTATTCCATAAAGAGCGGCAAAAAAATAAATACATATACATTATATATATATATATATATATATATATATATATATATATATATAAAATTTTTTTTTTTTTTTGCGGAGACCCTAGAGAATAAAAATGGTGGTCGTTGCAATTTTTAATGTCACACAATATTTGCACAGCGCAATGTTTTTGGAAAAAATACACTTAAAAAAAAAAAAAAAAAACACAAACACTATATATATATAAATATGTGTATACCCTCATTTTTTTTTTTATATAATGTGACCGATGATGTTACGCCAATTAAATAGATATAACATGTCACACTTTAAAATTGCACGCGCTCTTGGAACATCGACAAACTGCGTTACTTAAAGTGGACCCACTTTTACAACTCTTCAGCATCCCTCACTAAACTGTGCACTGTAAACAAATTGGATATTTTTTTTTATTTTTTTTTCAGCACAGACTGTATATCTGCTGTATTCATTTTTCACTTCCTCCTTCCTGGCCGCGGCCCATCGCATCATTTCCTGTTTGCAATGCCTCCTGGGAAGGGGCAGCAACTTCCTCTCAAACTGCCGTTGCTATGGAAACCAGACCTGAAACCTATTACACTGCTTGTGCTGCACTGAGCATGTGCGAGATCTGCAAGGATGAGATCCAGGAAGAAATACAGTCTGGCTTCAGATGCCCACACTTAAGATGGCCACGACCTGCTGCAAGTTTATAAAATAACAAACTACTGCTAAAAACTAACAAAACAGACCTTAGTTTACAGACTAACTTTACTAGAATACATTAGGCTTGTGTATTATAGGGGTATTTTTATTTAAAAAGTATAATTTTGGCCGGAACACCGCTTTAAAAATCTCCATAGGTGACGATTTAAACGTCTTTTACAGGTTACCAATTTAGAATTAGAAGAGATCTAGCGGCAGAATTATTAAATCTCGCTATAACGTTCGTGGCGATACCTCACGTTGCTTATAAAAAAATTATTTACTTCCAGCCTGGACCAGAAGTGATGTCATGACGTCGCTCCGGTCCTCCAAGGCCATAGAGACGATCAAGAAGGATCTGTGTGACCAGCTGGCAGCACCGTCGGATCGTTTCTTGGAGGCGAACCGTAAGCCTGAGAGAAACCGGCGAGTGACGGGGGGATGGAATAACGACAGGAATTATTTTTATTATTATTATGAAGGATTTCGATTATTCAAGATTTATACATTATTATTATTATTATTATTATTATACAAGATTTATAATATATATTATAATAAATCCTGTATAATCTATAAATCCTGTATTATATAATAATACAGGATTTATAATATTATTATTCAGGATTATATAATATAATTATACAGGAGTATATAATATTATTATTCAGAGTTATTATTATACGGGATTTATATCATAAAATTATTATTTATTATTATTTTTATACAGGATTTATATAATATTATTATACAGGATTTATTTAGCGTCAACAGTTTGTTCAGCACTTTACACCATGAGGGCAGACAGTACAGTTACAACACAGGAGGGATCAGAGGGCTCTGGCCCTTAGAGCTTACAATCTAGGAGTGTAATGCAGTGCAGATTGCATTTTCCCAGCCATGGTGGGTGGGGACACCGAGAGGCGAACCAGGAAGTGACATCAAACACGCCGCTTTCCCGGTCCACTCAGCTCCAAAACCCCCTACCTGGCGGCATCCGCTATGCTGGGCATACTGAGGCGGCAAGCTGGGGACGCCCTCCAGGAAATGGGGCGGGGCTCCATCTGACTTGCTGCAGCTTCTAATGCACCTAATGTGACGCTCACAGTGTGCAGTGAAATTAGAGGAAGCCGTTTCAGTCCAGAAGAGGAACCGGTACACCTGTGCAAGACTCCGCTCGTCTCTATGGCCTAGGAGGACTGGAGCGACGTCACTTCCGGTTCGGGCCCAATGTATACAAGGCCACATTATTTTATTTATTTTTTTAATCTTTTTCTTCCAAGGATAAAAAGAGAGATTTGGGGTCTCTCCATAAAGAGGACCTGTCACGCGGTATTATCACAAGGGACGTTTACATTCTTCGATTTATAGTAATAAAAGTGATCAAGACCTTTTTATTTAAAGGGACAGTGTAAAACTAAAAAAAGTAGTAATAAAAAAACAAAAAATGTTTAAAGTGCCCCTGGTGAACGCATACTTGGGTCACGCCCACATACATAAACGGTAGTCACGCTACACACATGTGAGGTTTCACTGCGAACTTTATAGCGAGCGCAATAATTCTAGCACTAGACCTCCTCTGTAACTCTAAATTGGTAACCTGTAGAAATTTTAACGCTTCACATATGTAGATTTGTTAAAGTTTTGAAGTTTGGCACCATTCCACGAGCGCGCAATTTTAAAGCATGACATGTTAGGTATCTATTTACTCGGCGTAACATCATCTTTCATGGTTTACAAAAAATTGGGTATTTTTTTTTTCTAAATAAAATTATTTAAAGTGTACTTTTTCCCCAAAAGATTGCCTTTGAAAAAACGCTTCGCAAAAACCGTGTGACATAAAACGTAGCAACAACCGCCATTTTATTCTCTATGACCTCTGCTACCACTGTGCAAGACTGGAGGGGAGGCCTGGGTTCCGCTTAAAGAATATCTTCCTTCCTTGTGAGAGGGGGCTGAGCGCGGTGGGGCTAAACGCAGAGGGGCGCAGTGGGACAAGAGCCTTGGGGCTGAGCGCAAAGAGGACGAGCGCGGAGGGACTGTGCAGGGTGGGACGAGCGCGGAGGGACTGTGCGGGGTGGGACGAGCGCGGAGGGACTGTGCGGGGTGGGACGAGCGCGGAGGGACTGTGCGGGGTGGGACGAGCGCGGAGGGACTGGGCGGGGTGGGACGAGCGCGGAGGGGCTGTGCGGGGTGGGACGAGCGCGGAGGGGCTGTGCGGGGTGGGACGAGCGCAGAGGGGCTAAGCGCAGAGGGTACAAGCGCGGTGGGGACAAGCACAGAGGGGCTAAGCACAGTAGGCTGAGCGCGGTGGGTACGAGCGCGGTGGGTACAAGCGCGGTGGGGCTGAGCGCAGAGGGTACAAGCGTGGTGGGGCTAAGCACAGTAGGCCGAGAGCAGAGGGGCTGAGCGCGGTGGGGCTGAGCGCAGAGGGTACAAGCGCGGTGGGGCTGAGCGAGGTGGGACTTAGCGCAGAGGGTACAAGCGCGGTGGGGCTGAGCACAGTAGGCCGAGAGCAGAGGGGCTGAGCGCGGTGGGGCTGAGCGCAGAGGGTACAAGCGCGGTGGGGCTGAGCGCAGTAGGCCGAGAGCAGAGGGGCTGAGCGCAGAGGGTACAAGCGCGGTGGGGCTAAGCACAGTAGGACGAGAGCAGAGGGTACAAGCGCGGTGGGGCTAAGCACAGTAGGATGAGAGCAGAGGGGTTGAGCGCGGTGGGGCTAAGCACAGTAGGACGAGAGCAGAGGGGTTGAGCGCGGTGGGGCTAAGCACAGTAGGACGAGAGCAGAGGGGACAAGCGCGGTGGGGCTGAGCGCAGAGGGGACAAGCGCGGTGGGGCTGAGCGCAGAGGGGACAAGCGCGGTGGGGCTGAGCGCAGAGGGGACAAGCGCGGTGGGGCTGAGCGCAGAGGGGACAAGCGCGGTGGGGTTAAGCACAGTAGGACAAGAGCAGAGGGGTTGAGCTCAGAGCCGTCTGTTGATGGAAAGGTTGTCAGATGATGAAGTGTACATTAAGTGGGGCGGATGGGTGCAATCGTTGTGACTAGCAGAGGGTACAAGCGCGGTGGGGCTAAGCACAGTAGGACGAGAGCAGAGGGGTTGAGCGCGGTGGGGCTAAGCACAGTAGGACGAGAGCAGAGGGGTTGAGCGCGGTGGGGCTAAGCACAGTAGGATGAGAGCAGAGGGGCTGAGCGCGGTGGAGCTAAGCACAGTAGGACGAGAGCAGAGGGGCTGAGCGCAGAGGGGACAAGCGCGGTGGGGCTGAGCGCAGAGGGGACAAGCGCGGTGGGGTTAAGCACAGTAGGACGAGAGCAGAGGGGCTGAGCGCGGTGGGGCTAAGCACAGTAGGACGAGAGCAGAGGGGCTGAGCGCAGAGGGGACAAGCGCGGTGGGGCTGAGCGCAGAGGGGACAAGCGCGGTGGGGTTAAGCACAGTAGGCCGAGAGCAGAGGGGCTGAGCGCGGTGGGGCTAAGCACAGTAGGACGAGAGCAGAGGGGCTGAGCGCAGAGGGGCTGAGTGCGGTGGGGCTGAGCGCAGAGGGTACAAGCGCGGTGGGGCTGAGCACAGTAGGCCGAGAGCAGAGGGGCTGAGCGCGGTGGGGCTGAGCGCAGAGGGTACAAGCGCGGTGGGGCTGAGCACAGTAGGCCAAGAGCAGAGGGGTTGAGCTCAGAGCCGTCTGTTGATGGAAAGGTTGTCAGATGATGAAGTGTACATTAAGTGGGGCGGATGGGTGCAATCGTTGTGACTAATAGATGCTGGTTGTTGTGCGCCCCCCGGTGAGGAGAGCGGACCTCTCTTCCTCCCCGCAGGACCCGTCTCCTCCTCTCCACCCTCATACCTATCCTAACGAGGACTGGCAACAGCCGGGGATGAGCGGGGGAGGGGGGGTGACCCACTTCCTCGACTCTCCATCCCCTTTCTCCATCACCATCTGTGTGTGCGCTCCTCCTGTCTAATCGCAGACGCAGATCATGGGGGGGGGGGGGGGGGACATACATTAATAAAGCATTTTGGGACCCCTTTGCCGGTGAACGGAGTGACCGACAGATGTCTGCCAATTGCCGCCTCCAGATGGACGCACACACGATCCGCTCTGAATTTTATCAACTCCGGCTTTTGTTCTCCTTATGGAATGTTCTTCTGGAAGGAAAATTAATAAATAAATGTCGATCGGTAGATTGGGGGGGGGGGGGTTTCTTGCGTTGGCTTCTCTTATGGGGGGGCAGCTGCAGGGGTTAATGAAATCCATCCGCAGTCACGCCAATGCACTGAGCGATATAATTGCATTTCGCTATGCTTGGGTGGTCCTAATTGCAGGTCTGCGCTCCTTGTCAAAACGCTGATCGCTGGCGTGGGGGGGGGGGGGGGGGGGTCCTTGAAGAAAAAATGGGACCAATGCAGTGCATGAAACTGAGAGAGAAAATGTGAAATGCAGACATTTGGAATGTTAGCAGATCGAGCGTCAGATAAAGTTTTCATAATAATCCCCCCCCAGATATTACTTCTCAGAGATCACAGGACTTCCCTTGGCAATGCCTTCTTTATCTTTTCTGTCCAGAAGGACGGCACCATCTTTATTCAGCCATCATCCAGGGTCGCCCTCTACTTCCTGGAGTGAGACTTTGCCGGAATCATGACGTCTCCCACCACCCGCGCGGTGCAAATTGGAAGTGATTTGTGATTGCTGTGTCCTGTGGACGCAGCTGATCGGGGTAAGGAGCCAATAATGGCGGCTGTTTACCACGTGATCAGCTGCGTCCAATCACAGCTGATTATGGATGTAAACAGGATTTGCCAGTTATCGGCATTCCTCTCCTCACACTGATAGCTTGTGAGGAGAGCCGAAAACGGGCAAATCCACACTGACATACAGGACACTGAGCCCCAACAGTGCCAACCAGTGCTGCCAATCTGTGCCCATCAGTGCCACATATTAGTGCAGCCTATACGTGTCCATCGGTGTAGCCTCATCAGTGGCCATCAGTATAGCCTCATCAGTGAACCCTCATCAGTGCCACATATTAGTGCAGCCTATACGTGCCCATCAGTGTAGCCTCATCAGTGCAGCATATCAGTGCCGGCTAGCCATGCCCATCAGTGTAGCCTCATCATTGGCCATCAGTGCCGCCTATCAATGCAGCCCATCAGTGTAGCCTCATCAGTGGCCATCAGTATAGCCTCATCAGTGCAGCATATCAGTGCCGGCTATTCATGCCCATCAGTTTAGCCTCATCAGTGAATCCTCATCAGTGCAGCATATCAGTGCCGGCTATCCATGCCCATCAGTGTAGCCTCATCATTGGCCATCAGTGCCGCCTATCAATGCAGCCCATCAGTGTAGCCTCATCAGTGGCCATCAGTATAGCCTCATCAGTGCAGCATATCAGTGCCGGCTATTCATGCCCATCAGTTTAGCCTCATCAGTGAATCCTCATCAGTGCAGCATATCAGTGCCGGCTATCCATGCCCATCAGTGTAGCCTCATCATTGGCCATCAGTGCCGCCTATCAATGCAGCCCATCAGTGTAGCCTCATCAGTGGCCATCAGTATAGCCTCATCAGTGAACCGTCATCAGTGCAGCATATCAGTTCCGGCTATCCATGCCCATCAGTGTAGCCTCATCATTGGCCATCAGTGCCGCTTATCAATGCAGCCCATCAGTGCCGCCCGTCGGTGCCTTCTTCAAAAAGTTTCCTTACTTTTTTTTATATTTAATGAAGTTTAAACAAGTGTTTAAACGGGGAATTGTGGGAGGTTTAGAGTGATTTCTCAGCAAAATGTAATCCCGGAGACACGAATGGATGAATGGATGGGGGGAGTTGGCTTTGAAGATTAATAATAATAAAATAAAGTTTTTGGGTTGTGGTGCTCGGATGCCGCATGTTCTGCATTCTGATTATGTATTTGGGGGGGATAAATGTCACTACAACACATGAACCCAATGAGGGCACTGCCATGCCGGTGTAATCGTACTCGTAGATCTTCATCTCTCAGGGTGGATAACGGACACTTTCTTTCTATCGTTGGTCTTCTGGAAGCGGTTTGATGGGAACATTTTAATTGTCAGGTGTGAGAAATCTCATTGTCTGGACGGGGTGAGATCTTCTTCTTTGGGATGGGAGGTGTAAATACTCAGCAGCCCCTCTCTGTCCGCCCGATGACCCGGCGCGTCTCCGACTGCGGAGGAAATAATGAAAAACGCTCTGATTTTATTGAGATGTTCTCGGCAGCGGGAGAGCTGTTAATGTCGCCGGCGCAAAAATTACACCGGCGTTCCCCGAAGAATCCCGACACGGGAAGGTTTTACTCGGGGTTCGTGTTCCTGTGAAGACACGGGGAGCGCGCCTGTGTATCATCTCCTAACCAATCGGATAAAGCAGTGGTGGCCAATATTATAGAGGGCCTCAAATGTGGCCCCTGACACTTCCAGAGGGCCACACCACATAGCAGCGTGTTTTCACACCTATACACCCACAAATGTTGCTGCTTTTTTATAGCGCAGGGCAATGAACACTGAAATAGTTGAAGTACAATAACCCCCAGCATTGGTGTCGGTGGACACAATAAAAAAAACCCCAGCATTGGTGTCACTAGACACAATAACCCCCAGCATTGGTGTCGGTGGACACAATAAAAAAAAAACCAGCATTGGTGTCACTAGACACAATAACCCCCAGCATTGGTGTCAATGGACGCAAGAAACAAACCCCATAAAGACATGGATAAGCGAGTTTGGGGGGGAGGAACTTGACTGGACTGCGTGTCGGTTGGGGGGGGGGGTGCTGCGTGTCGGGGGGTGCTGCGTGTCGGTTGGTGGGGGGGTGCTGCGTGTCAGTTGGGGGGGGGGGGTGCTGCCAGTCGTTTGGGGGATCTGCATGTTGGGGGGGGGGGTGCTGCGTGTCGGTTGGGGGGGGGTGCTGCGTGACGGTTGGGGGGGGGGTGCTGCGTGTCGGTTGGGGGGGTGCTGCGTGTCTGGGGGGGTGCTGCCAGTCGGTTGGGGGATCTGCATGTCGGGGGAGGGCTGCGTGTCGGTTGGGGGGAGGGCTGCGTGTCGCTTAGGGGGGCCTGCTTGTTTGTCGGGGGGGGGAGCTGCGCGTCGTTTGGGGGGGGATCTGCATGTCGATGGAGGGCTGCGTGCCGGTTGGGGTGGGAACTGCGTGTCGCTTAGGGGGGCCTGCTTGTTTGTCAGGGGGGAGCTGCGGGTCGGTTGGGGGGGCCTGCTTGTTTGTCGGGGGGAGCTGCGTGTCGATGGAGGGCTGCGTGTTTGTCGGGGGGAGCTGCGTGTTTGTCGGGGGGAGCTGCGTGTTTGTCGGGGGGAGCTGCGTGTTTGTCGGGGGGAGCTGCGTGTTTGTCGGGGGGAGCTGCGTGTTTGTCGGGGGGAGCTGCGTGTTTGTCGGGGGGAGCTGCGTGTTTGTCGGGGGGAGCTGCGTGACGATGGAGGACTGCGTGTCGGTTGGGGGGGAGCTGCGTGTCGGTTGGGGGGGGCTGCGTGTCGGTTAGGGGGACCTGCTTGTTTGTCGGGGGGAGCTGCGTGTCGGTTGGGGGGGATCTGCGTGTTGATGGAGGGCTGCGTGTCGATTTGGGGGGGATCTGCGTGTCGATGGAGGACTGCGTGCCGGTTGGGGGGGAGCTGCGTGTCGATGGAGGGCTGCGTGTTTGTCGGGGGGAGCTGCGTGTTTGTCGGGGGGAGCTGCGTGACGATGGAGGACTGCGTGTCGGTTAGGGGGACCTGCTTGTTTGTCGGGGGGAGCTGCGTGTCGGTTGGGGGGGAGCTGCGTGTTTGTCGGGGGGATCTGCGTGTTGATGGAGGGCTGCGTGTCGATTTGGGGGGGGATCTGCGTGTGGATGGAGGGCTGCGTGTTTGTCGGGGGGATCTGCGTGTGGATGGAGGGCTGCGTGTCGGGGATAAGGCAGAGTGAGTTCCTGCCAGGAGAGGATTCCAGTTCCTGTCGTCTCTCATTAGTTGCGGGTTTCTTCCTGGCGGATTTCTCTCGGACCCCCCGGGTTCCTGGCATGTAAGGTCATTTGTGTCCCCGATGGCTTCCTCTTTGTAAAGTGCTCTCCTCCTGTGTCACGTCTGATCTCTTTTACTTGTCACCTGTTTACAAATCTGACGGCACATCTTGATGTTTGTGGGGGGTGGATTGGACTTTCGCTCCGTGTCCCCCCCCTCCCCCTCCCCCCAGCACAGATACATGTAGAAGGAGGTTTTTTACTTCCATTCGGTTTCCGAGGGTCTCGGCCTTTTCAGATGTGACACTTGTGAAATATTTATTGCGTGTTGATTTGGACAGACGGCGCTTTCATTAAATAGCAGTGATGTGCTGAGACCATCAGCGGCCAATCGAGGAGCCGCGTGCATTAATTCAGAGGTCGATATTTCCGTTCTGCATGGCTGCTGGCAAGGTGATTGACTTGCTGGCTTTTTGCGTCTCTTGGGGACGCCGGAGACCACATATCCCCATAATAATGCATAGCTTTGCCCTTCCTCTGCAGCCAAGCGATGGTTCTCCCTCATCCCATGGATTTTTCCATTAAGATAAATAAACTGTTCATGGCGGAATCTTCTGTGTGGCCTTCTGGGAGGGGTGGAAACACAATCTACTATCACACCATATACAGCCAGCATGAGATTCAAGTGAGTTGGTTGGCGTTGCGCCTTAAGCAGTAATATGAATGATGGTTTCTGATTGGTTGTTAAAAGGTTTTTGTACTGTAAGTTTCCGTGTTCTTTATCCAGTAAAAGCTTTCGGCTGGCTGACCGTCTCAGAAGCTATTTAGATGTTAGAAAATGACCAGATCTCTAAAAGATCAGTTTACCTCCCAATGCACAGATATACCATTCCATATCCTGCAAAGATGGCGGTATATACACCGATCTGCCATGTATGGGGTCCACTAGACCTCTGATATCTGCCACCAAGCTGCCAGTAGCAGATCCTTTAGGTCCGGTATGTTTTGAGGTGGGGCCTTCATGGATCGGACTTGTTTTTCCAGCACATCCCACAGATACTCAATTGGATTTAGATTTGGGGAATCCTGAAGGCCAAGTCAACACCTCAGACTTGTGTACCTCAAACCATTCTTGACTCCATCAGACCGGGCCACCTTCTTTCATTGTTCTGTGGGCCAGTTCTGATGCTCCCCTGCCCATTGTAGGCCCTTTTGGCTGTGGACTCGGGTCAGCATGGGCACCCTGACCAGTCTGAAGCTACACAGCCCCCATACACAACAATCTGCAATGCTCTTGTGTTCTGATACCTTTCTATCAGAACCAGCATTCACTTTCACCAATTTGAGCTTCAGTAGCTCTTCTGTTGGATCGGACTATACAGGCCAGCCTTCCCTCCCCACCTCCATCAATGAGCCTTCCCTCCCCACCTCCATTAATGAGCCTTCCCTCCCCTCACCTCCATCGATGAGCCTTTCCCCCCCACCTCCGTCGATGAGCCTTTCCCCCCCACCTCCATCAATGAGCCTTCCCTCCCCACCTCCATCAATGAGCCTTCCCTCCCCACCTCCATCAATGAGCCTTCCCTCCCCACCTCCATCAATGAGCCTTCCCTCCCCACCTCCATCAATGATCCTTCCCTCCCTACCTCGATCAATGATCCTTCTCTCACCACCTCGATCAATGAGCCTTCCCCCTCCCCACCTCGATCAATGAGCCTTCCCCCTCCCCACCTCCATCAATGAGCCTTCCCCCTCCCCACCTCCATCAATGAGCCTTCCCCCTCCCCCCCACCTCCATCAATGAGCCTTCCCCCTCCCCACCTCCATCAATGAGCCTTCCCTCCCCACCTCGATCAATGAGCCTTCCCTCCCCACCTCCATCAATGAGCCTTCCCTCCCCACCTCCATCAATGAGCCTTCCCTCCCCACCTCCATCAATGAGCCTTCCCTCCCCACCTCCATCAATGAGCCTTCCCCCTCCCCACCTCCATCAATGAGCCTTTCCCCCCCACCTCCATCAATGAGCCTTCCCTCCCCACCTCCATCAATGAGCCTTCCCTCCCCACCTCCATCAATGAGCCTTCCCCCTCCCCACCTCCATCAATGAGCCTTCCCCCTCCCCACCTCCATCAATGAGCCTTCCCCCTCCCCACCTCCATCAATGAGCCTTCCCTCCCCACCTCCATCAATGAGCCTTCCCTCCCCACCTCCATCAATGATCCTTCCCTCCCTACCTCCATCAATGATCCTTCTCTCACCACCTCCATCAATGAGCCTTCCCCCTCCCCACCTCCATCAATGAGCCTTCCCCCCTCCCCACCTCCATCAATGAGCCTTCCCCTCCCCACCTCCATCAATGAGCCTTCCCCTCCCCACCTCCATCAATGAGCCTTCCCCTCCCCACCTCCATCAATGAGCCTTCCCCCTCCCCACCTCCATCAATGAGCCTTCCCCCTCCCCACCTCCATCAATGAGCCTTCCCCCTCCCCACCTCCATCAATGAGCCTTTCCCCCTCCCCACCTCCATCAATGAGCCTTTCCCCCTCCCCACCTCCATCAATGAGCCTTTCCCTTTCCCCACCTCCATCAATGAACCTAAAAACGAGGCTTGTTGATACCTATTTAGAGCGATCTTCAGGCCGGTCACGTGACTCTCCGATCCAGGGCTTCTGTGGGAGGGTCACATGACCTCCCCGGCTGAAGTCAGAGGGCGATCTCAGCCATGTATCGGAGCTGTAACGCGGCCCGAGTCACGTGACCGGCATGAAGATCGCTCTAAATAGGTATTCACATGCCTCGTTTTTAGAAATGACTGGCATTGTGGGGTTTGCCTGTAATAGAGGGGCTGACGGTGACCATTGATTTAGACAAACATCTCCTTTCATCTATATTTGTAGTGTGACATCACCGGACGCCATCTTCCCGGCCTCTGTATTGGCCGGTTTCCTGTCTGTGACCTCCGCATTCCAGTAACAGGCTGTCGGGATTTAGAGGGGATTTCTGTACTTGTAGGCAGGAAAGTCCTTAATTATCCGACACTGAAGAGGAAAGGGATGAATCTGGAATATGTAGAGAGATCTTTACCAATAACACGTGTATGGCGTGTACGTGGCCCCCTTCCCAAATCCTGTCCTCTCCAAAATGTGACACTAAACCTTTACCATACCATGGTTACTCTGTACAGCACTGCGGTATATGTCAGAGCTATATAAATGTATAATAATAATAGTGTGTGACTGTGGGGGAGGGGACATTGGAGTGTAAGCTCCTCTGTACAGAGACTGATGTGACTGTGGGGGAGGGGACATTAGAGTGTAAGCTCTTCTGTACAGAGACTGATGTGACTGTGGGGGAGGGGACATTAGAGTGTAAGCTCTTCTGTACAGAGACTGATGTGACTGTGGGGGAGGGGACATTAGAGTGTAAGCTCTTCTGTACAGAGACTGATGTGACTGTGGGGGGAGGGGACATTAGAGTGTAAGCTCCTCTGTACAGAGACTGATGTGACTGGGGGGAGGGGACATTAGAGTGTAAGCTCCTCTGTACAGAGACTGATGTGACTGTGGGGGGAGGGGACATTGGAGTGTAAGCTCCTCTGTACAGAGACTGATGTGATTGGCTCAGTGATCTCTGTACAGCACTGCGGTATATGTCGGAGCTACATAAATGTATAATAATGGTGAATAGAATGTAGGCACATCTGAAGCCGACTGATGTGACTGGATGATTGTTTTGTGTACAGCGCTGTGGAATATGTTGGCGCTTTATAATTGAATACATCCAGTGTGTATGGGGGGGGGGGGGTCTCGCCTCTACAATAGGATCTTCCCAGCACTCCACACATCACAATGGGGACGGTTTGTAGCGTCCTTGAATATGAGAGGTGCCAATTGTGAGACGATGAGTGTCAGACAAATCCGGAGAGGATATCACTCTTCAGCATCTGAAAAAAGCTTTTGAGAGCCCCTGAGAATGAGAATAGACCTCGCACAGCCCTCTGCACAGACCCTCTGCACAGACCCTCTGCACAGACCCTCTGCACAGACCCTCTGCACAGCCCTGTTTACTGTCTGATAGAAAATAAATCTCCAGCTGATAAATTAAATGTTTTTTCCCTCCACAATCGGCTCTCTGACTTCCAACCATTCAGTAAAAAATAAAAATAACCCACTAATTTCTCTTGATGGTCTCATCTCTGGATGCTGCTATAGTGGGGCAGTTAATAGGACAGGTTTCAGTGCATTGCATGTCCCCCCACCCCCAATTACTAAGCCACATGCCCTAAAATTGGGGGGAGCACCTTGTCCCCATGTTGATGAGCATAAGGGCCTCTTGCCCATAACCCTGGCCTGGGGGTGGAGGGGGACCATGGGCAGGTGGTTTATCAGAATCTGGGAGCCCCCTTTAAAAATCTCCATATACTCCCTCAGGTGAATGAGTAAGGGGTACAACGTGACAACCCAGAAATAAAGACACAACACAGCTATTCCCCGCTTCTTTGCGTACATGCCATGCCATGGACGAGGCGGGTGCCCGCACCTATCGGTTCATTAGCAACCATTGACAGCAGGAAGCTCGCAGTATACATGATGTTCTACCCCCCAATGAAGAAGGCAAAGAACGGGCAAAATATCGAGCGTTCGTCCAAACAGCCAAAGTTCGGTGTCAACCATTGGCTCATCCTTCCTTGCGAGGACTTGTTACTATAACACGCACATATAAATGGTTCGAAACGCGTGGAATGGCGAGTTCCTTCCTATTTGTTGTTAATCTCCAGAAGTCCTCAACTTCGAGTCTTGCTGGGAAATGAAGACAAACTCAGTTTTCCCATTAGAACGGGAAATGATCCTTCCAATGTCCACCATGGTTTCCACGTCACCGGAGCCTCCTCCAGAAACGTTCCCGGATCGGCCAGCCCCCCCCCCCCCAACCTAATATATATAGATATATATATATATCTCTCTATCTCTCTCTATCTCTATCTAATCTATATATATATATCTGCTTCGTGCTGCTTCAGTGTCTCCGCCTGGGAACAAAGAACACCAAGGCACAGCAGGCCTTTCCAAAGCCTTTTTCTCCTCTGAACTCCCCCACCACCTCCCCCTCCTGCTAATTAACGTAATTACAGCTGAAGTGAATATTCATAAATGACTTTGGCTCTAATTTGTATGAAATGACAGGCTGCTCTCCCCGTCAATGATTGAAGAGGTCCGCAATAATTCCATTTGATTAGAATCCCTTTCCGCTTGTCTTCCTTTCCATGGCATTGTGTTTTGTCTGGATTGGGCCTCGGCACCCATCGCCCCCCTCCTGGGCCTCGGCACCCATCGCCCCCTCCTGGGCCTCGGCACCCATCTCCCCCTCCTGGGCCTGGGCACCCATCTCCCCCTCCTGGGCCTCGGCACCCATCTCCCCCTCCTGGGCCTCGGCACCCATCTCCCCCTCCTGGGCCTCGGCACCCATCTCCCCCTCCTGGGCCTCGGCACCCATCGCCCCCTCCTGGGCCTCGGCACCCATCTCCCATTCCTGGGCCTCGGCACCCATCTCCCCCTCCTGGGCCTCGGCACCCATCGCCCCCTCCTGGGCCTGGGCACCCATCTCCCCCTCCTGGGCCTCGGCACCCATCTCCCCCTCCTGGGCCTCGGCACCCATCGCCCCCCCCCCTCCTGGGCCTCGGCACCCATCGCCCCCCCCCCTCCTGGGCCTGGGCACCCATCGCCCCCCTCCCGGGCCTGGGCACCCATCGCCCCCCTCCCGGGCCTGGGCACCCATCGCCCCCCCTCCCCCCCCCCCTGGGCCTGGGCACCCATCGCCCCCCTCCCGGGCCTGGGCACCCATCGCCCCCCTCCCGGGCCTGGGCACCCATCGCCCCCCCCCCCCCCTGGGCCTGGGCACCCATCGCCCCCCCCTGGGCCTGGGCACCCATCGGCCCCCCCCCCTGGGCCTGGGCACCCATCGGCCCCCCCCCCCCTGGGCCTGGGCACCCATCGCCCCCCCCCCCTGGGCCTGGGCACCCATCGCCCCCCCCCCTGGGCCTGGGCACCCATCGCCCCCCCCCCCTGGGCCTGGGCACCCATCCCCCCCCCCCCTGGGCCTGGGCACCCATCGCCCCCCTCCTGGGCACCCATCGCCCCCCTCCTGGGCACCCATCGCCCCCCTCCTGGCCGACATTCCAAACTCTGTTTATGTATTGGATTTTGGACACTCAAAGCTGGGACTTGTAGTGCGCTGGACTGATTTGTGATGGTCATACCCAGCCGGTGGGGCCATGTAGGTATCGCTGTCCTCAGGAACCGTCATCGGCTCAGACACGATATCGGCATCTCTCTTTGCCAGGCTTACACAGGATATGACAACGAGACGATCTATCCGTTACTATGTCTGTCATGGACTGATCGATGGATAATTGTCTTATTATAAGAAAGGATTTAAAGACATGTCAACGTTTTTGCACAGCGCTGTACAGTATGGAGGGGTACAGTGACCATACAAGAGGAGTGTTCATGTGAGCTTACAATCTACGAAGAACATTCTCATTCAGTTTTGATTAAATTGGAATTGCCTTTAAAGCTGAACACGGAGCTTATCCCCTTGCCGACCACAAGATATATATATATATATAAGTTGTGGGTCACAAGTGGTTATCTGGGATTATGGCTGAAGATATCATCATAACCTGGTATTGTTTTCTCCAGTTGGCTTTCTCATGAATGTGTTCGCCGGGGTGTGTCTCCCCCTCTCGCCGGGGTGTGTCTCCCCCCTCTCGCCGGGGTGTGTCTCCCCCTCTCGCCGGGGTGTGTCTCCCCCTCTCGCCGGGGTGTGTCTCCCCCTCTCGCCGGGGTGTGTCTCCCCCCTCTCGCCGGGGTGTGTCTCCCCGCTCTCGCCGGGGTGTGTCTCCCCCTCTCGCCGGGGTGTGTCTCCCCCTCTCGCCGGGGTGTGTCTCCCCCTCTCGCCGGGGTGTGTCTCCCCCTCTCGCCGGGGTGTGTCCCCCCCTCTCGCCGGGGTGTGTCCCCCCCCCTCTCGCCGGGGTGTGTCCCCCCCCCTCTCGCCGGGGTGTGTCCCCCCCCTCTCGCCGGGGTGTGTCCCCCCCTCTCGCCGGGGTGTGTCTCCCCCCTCTCGCCGGGGTGTGTCTCCCCCCTCTCGCCGGGGTGTGTCTCCCCCTCTCGCCGGGGTGTCTCTCGGAATTATCGCTTCCGCCTCATTGAATGTATTTTTATATACAAGCAATGAAATTATCTAAATTCAGCTCGGTTGGGAGCCTCTTGCAGTCACTCTACAGCAGAGCTCTTAATGAGGGAGCAAGAAGCAGCACCATCTGTTGCACTGCAGTATATTATGTTACATGGGTTGAAAAAAAAGACACAAGTCCATCTGGTTCAACCAACAGAAGGTTTTACAGAGGTGCTTCTCCTGCACTGTCCAATCACAAGGACAGGACCTGAAAGGCTTACTTTACTCTTGTGGTTGGGGGGGGGCAGTAAAAACAGGCAGTTCAGCTGTGTTTTTAGAACCCTCAACCGACCCCCCCCCCCCCCTTTTATGGAGGTATACACATGCAGCAGCTGCAATGCTTTGCATCATGACATAAGTTACCCCCCTCCCCCTCCCCACAGTACTGCCCGCGGCTCATTCAAGAAAATTGTCCCACACAGTGACTGCCCCGCAACTGTGTGCCATGCACGGGATTGCGGGCCAGGGGGCAGGTGGTTAGGGGTTCAAACAGGCAACGAGGAGGCAACATAATGCATCCTCACCACCTGTCAAATGCCCTCTGAAAAGAGATCCACTGTGGGCTGAATGTGTAAATGAAGTCCCTGAGTGTAATTTAACTGCAGCAGAGAACACGAGGTCTCCTGTCCTGTCACAGGCGTCTATGCTGTGTGGTAGAGCTGTGCAGATCTCAGGACTGGATTGACAGAATGACTAATCATTTGGCAGGTAAAACACCCGTACACGCGTTTCGTCTGCGTAGTCGATTGTCTGGAGTTCAGCTTTTAATATTCTATGTATTCTAAGCCTAAAAGAGGCAGTGTGGTAAAATATATCTCCCAGGAAGGGGGGGAGGAGCACCATGAAGGGGTAGATGAACTGGGCACCCCGTGGCATGGACAGCTGCCCTTCTCTGACCACTAAGGGGCATTTTGTCTCCACTTAGCAGTCATTTGGTTTCTATGTCTACATTTCCCAGCCCCCCCCCCCCCCCTTATCATATGAAAGGAGTGCACGATCGCTGCCTGACAGTTGTTTGTTGTGGTTTTTGCTTGTGTGTTCCAGGTTGGGGGCCTCATTCATCAGAGCCGCCCCCCCCGCCTGACGCCCCCCCCCCCCGCTTCCCTGCGATCCGCATTAAGTCTCTCTGATTTGTCCCCTTGTTTCTGTGTGCGTGCCGACCACTTCAAGAACAATCGTACAGATTGGAACCTTTCCATCTGAATGCTGATGAATGCCACAGAAATGACAATATTAGGCTGACTGTACGTAACCCTTTCATTGGAGAAATGCCGGAGTCCCAGCTAGCGGCACTCCCTCGTCCTCTCTGGTGACAAAGTGTCACTAAACCCCCATCATAAGGGCCCCCCATCATAAGGGCCCCCCATCATAAGGGCCCCCATCATAAGGCCCCTTTCACACTGAGGCGCTTTGCAGGCGCTAAAGTTCCAAAAATATCGCCTGCAAATCGCCCTAAAAGAGCCGCTCAGTGCACTCCAATGTGAAAGGCCCCGAGGGCTCCCACACTGGGGCGGTGCGCTTGCAGGACGCTGAAAAAAGTCCTCCAAGCCGCATCTTTGGAGCGCTGTAGGAGCCGTGTATTTACCGCTCCCAAAGAGCCCCTTCCCATTGAAAACAATGGCGCCTTGCGGGCGGTTTTAACCCTTTTTCGGCCGCTAGCGGGGGTTAAAACTGCCCCGCTAGCGGACGAAAAGTGCTGCTAAAATGGCTAAATATAGCACCGCTTTACCGCCAGCGCGCCCAGCACCTCAGTGTGAAAGTAGCCTTAATAACGATGAATAAATGGCGTATTCCATGCCGGTCACTCATCACTACGACATTCCTTTTCTGTATTCTGCAAACATCCTGGTTGATCCCGCTGCTCTCCATCTCCTGTCCATGTCCCCGCTGCAGTTTGGGGATTTTGCAGCTGTGGTGGCTCTGCACATGCTCAGTTGTCAGTTTCCATGCTGAGCATTTCCTCCCCATCACATCTGAGCAGCCCATGTGACTATAGGGCCACACATGTGGGCGTATAAGCACTGACAGGCCACTCCCTCCCTCCAACACACCTACTAACCAGCTAAACACAATGGGGGTGTGGGATATCACATGTAGATTCATGGAGGCTTCACCTCCCTCTTGTTCTAAGACACAGGCTGGAGCGGGAGTGGCACAGCCTGTGACTGGCAGAAATCCACCCACACCGTGTTATTGACAACAAATAATAAAGGAACAGCTCGCTATGCCATCCCTTCAGAGTACACCGATGACTTCACCAGCGGCTTCACAAGTAAATATCTCCTAAATGGCGCAGTACCTCTAGGTAAAGCTTATTATAGTCCATGGGAGGTCACTCCCACTCTAAAATAATTACAGAGTCGTCCGTCATCCACATACAGAAAAAAAACGGCAGAATGTAAATTAAGCCGCGTGTTTAGTATCATTTTAAGACCTTTCTAGAAAGTGCAACTGGTTCCCACTGCTTGAGGGCAACTGGGGGTAACCATGACACCACTGCCCTATATCTCCCAGCTGTGTGCCCTCATGGCGTTCTGTACAGCATACAGCCGAGCTTCCCCTTGCAGCACTTTTGCTTTGCCTTGGTTTCCTTTTGACTCAAACTTCTATATTAATGGAGAAGTGCAAGCAAAGCACCTTTGGTAATACTTCTCCTGTGGGTGACAATAGTGCACTTAGTTCTGCACTCCTGTGACCCGTATTCAGCTGACAGCGGGGCTAAAGCCTGATTTCACTGAACCAGGCTAGACCCTGGATGTATCCCGATTACCAATATCACTTTAAAACCATTCCAGTGCTGCTCTGCCGGGGTGCCCTTGATAACGTTCCCCCACCCTCCCCCACCCTCACACCTCACATTACCAATACTAAATCCCTCCTTCTTTGTCTTTGACTCACTTTCTTTTTCCCAGTTTTACCATGCACCTCCGGTGTACACATAGCCCATTGAGTCTTGACTGTGACCACTATGCTGAGCTCCAGGGGCTGCTCCCCACCCTGGAAGGGTTCCCCCACTTCAACCCTGGTGGTCGACATCATGCCTCCGGCCCCTGCATGCCTTGGTAGACACCGAACTGGGCCTAGGAACTACTTGTAAGCACTCTAATGTAATCTATACTACAGTGAGACCTGACAGTCTCAGCCCCCCTTTTATTATTTCTATTATTAACCCCAGCTTTCCTTTTCTCAGTTTACTACTTCTTAACACTCCTGATGAATGGTTGAAATACCAGGAAACGCGTAGAGTGCCATTATACATCAACAGTTATTCCTTTATTAGAATGATGTACTACAGCATGTATATCTATTGTGTCTATGTTTATCTGTATTGTAAACAATGTATCAACATATGAATCGAAAGTCTGCTGACTGCCTATGTATTTGATATAAAACATTCGTTATGTATTTTAGGGTATAATAAATTTTGTATTGTGAATTCAATTTCACTTTATATTGTTGTTATTTTTAATTCTCCACATGACGTACCCTCATTTAAAGTCCCATTCACCCATCCTTTCCTATTCAACAAATCCGGGATGGAGGCCGCCATGTCTCAAGGTGTGTGTCAGGTCACATCAGAATGACAAAACGCGTAGGTCGTGGCTTGGTAGCACTCTGCAAGAGAGCGGCTTCCATGCGGCTGGAGGTTTCTGTATATTGCTGATAATTTTAAAGTGAAATTGGTGATTTTATTAAGTTTCTTATGTGAGTCCTTTTTATTTATTTTTTTCATTCTTTTTTCTTTTCCTAATAAAAATACCTCAGTGAGCACTATGTTAGTTTTTGTATCCTTTTAATGCACCGATCCAGAGAGGATTGCTGAATTTACCGATCGAGAGTTCTTGGAAGGATTGTTTGATCCCTGGCAGAGTCCAGCTGGGTTTATGTAGTCCGGTAGATTTGATTACCGCTTGGTGCCCACCCATCATACAGTTCGGGTGTGTGTGCCGTCTACAGGTATGGAGCTCAGATTTTTAGGGATGGATGGATGGATGGTCGGGGTTTCCCCCCTCTGTACGGTGTGCAGAATGATAGAAGCCGGTCGTGTTCTGTATGTTTCCAGTAACCCAGTTCTGGAAGTTGGCATTGCCTCAGCCGGTGACGGAAGCGGCGGCAGTACGGTGACCTGAATACTGGGCATTGCTGGCGCAGGTTCTAATGAGGACGAGTCTTGTCTGCTCCCTTCTCTCTCCTATGGAAGTCCTTCCTGATATGGAGATTTTACTGCTATTTGTGAAAACTTGGATCTGTCGGAACGTTCCGGGCTAATGGTCAGCATTGTGGTGTTGCAGCGCCGGCCTTCCCAGTTCTTATCCCACCGCCGTTCCATTTGCAGGCAGTTTTTATGTTCTCTCTGGCAAAGTAAAAAATTTCTACAAACCAGAGCATACTGGGAGGTCAACTGGTTCCATCAATTATTGTCCCAGTGTGTGTCCCGACTGTGTGAGAGCTTCTCTCCCCAATCGAGAACTATAGAACCGCACCAGAGTGTGTGCCCGTGCCGGGACATTAGAGTGTAAGCTCCTCTGTACAGAGACTGTGGGGGGAGGGGACATTAGAGTGTAAGCTCCTCTGTACAGTGACTGATGTGACTGTGGGGGGAGGGGACATTAGAGTGTAAGCTCCTCTGTACAGAGACTGATGTGACTGTGGGGGAGGGGACATTAGAGTGTAAGCTCCTCTGTACAGAGACTGATGTGACTGTGGGGGAGGGGACATTAGAGTGTAAGCTCCTCTGTATAGAGACTGATGTGACTGTGGGGGGGAGGGGGACATTAGAGTGTAAGCTCCTCTGTACAGAGACTGATGTGACTGTGGGGGAGGGGGGATATTGGAGTGTAAGCTCCTCTGTACAGAGACTGATGTGACTGTGGGGGGGGGGGGGGGGGACATTGGAGTGTAAGCTCCTCTGTACAGAGACTGATGTGACTGTGGGGGAGGGGACATTGGAGTGTAAGCTCCTCTGTACAGAGACTGATGTGACTGTGTGGGGGAGGGGACATTAGAGTGTAAGCTCCTCTGTACAGAGACTGATGTGACTGTGGGGGGGGACATTAGAGTGTAAGCTCCTCTGTACAGAGACTGATGTGACTGTGAGGGGGAGGGGACATTAGAGTGTAAGCTCCTCTGTACAGAGACTGATGTGACTGTGGGGGAGGGGACATTAGAGTGTAAGCTCCTCTGTACAGAGACTGATGTGACTGTGGGGGAGGGGGGATATTGGAGTGTAAGCTCCTCTGTACAGAGACTGATGTGACTGTGGGGGAGGGGACATTAGAGTGTAAGCTCCTCTGTACAGAGACTGATGTGACTGTGGGGGAGGGGACATTAGAGTGTAAGCTCCTCTGTACAGAGACTGATGTGACTGTGGGGGAGGGGACATTAGAGTGTAAGCTCCTCTGTACAGAGACTGATGTGACTGTGGGGGAGGGGACATTAGAGTGTAAGCTCCTCTGTACAGAGACTGATGTGACTGTGGGGGGAGGGGACATAGAGTGTAAGCTCCTCTGTACAGAGACTGATGTGACTGTGGGGGGGAGGGGACATTAGAGTGTAAGCTCCTCTGTATAGAGACTGATGTGACTGTGGGGGGGGGGGGGACATTGGAGTGTAAGCTCCTCTGTACAGAGACTGATGTGACTGTGGGGGGGGGGGGACATTGGAGTGTAAGCTCCTCTGTACAGAGACTGATGTGACTGTGGGGGGGAGGGGACATTAGAGTGTAAGCTCCTCTGTACAGAGACTGATGTGACTGTGGAGGAGGGGACATTAGAGTGTAAGCTCCTCTGTACAGAGACTGATGTGACTGTGGGGGAGGGGACATTAGAGTGTAAGCTCCTCTGTACAGAGACTGATGTGACTGTGGGGGGGGAGGGGACATTAGAGTGTAAGCTCCTCTGTACAGAGACTGATGTGACTGTGGGGGAGGGGACATTAGAGTGTAAGCTCCTCTGTACAGAGACTGATGTGACTGTGGGGGGGAGGGGACATTAGAGTGTAAGCTCCTCTGTACAGAGACTGATGTGACTGTGGGGGAGGGGACATTAGAGTGTAAGCTCCTCTGTACAGAGACTGATGTGACTGTGGGGGGAGGGGACATTAGAGTGTAAGCTCCTCTGTACAGAGACTGATGTGACTGTGGGGGGAGGGGACATTAGAGTGTAAGCTCCTCTGTACAGAGACTGATGTGACTGTGGGGGGGAGGGGACATTAGAGTGTAAGCTCCTCTGTTACAATTGCAGGAATTCCTGTAAAAGGCTGCCAACTAAACAGAAATGTGTTAATATAATGACTCAGACTGTTGCCCCCACCCCCCCCCCCCCCCCCCCGGGTCCGGACCCCTCTGGGGCTCTTCCTCAGATCTGGGTCTGGTTTTCAGGAATTTTTCGATTCTGAAGTGTCATGTTGTCTTTTCTTGGTACTCTGGAAATCTTTAGAACCTTTAATCATAGTGAAGATGTTTATTTACTATTTCTGGATGAAAGGAAAGTTTCCTGTAAAAGTGCTGACACGCATGAAGACCGTCTACAGAGCACGGGGGGGGGGGGGGGGGGGGGGGGGTCATATGAGATCGTAGGGGGGGGGGGGGGGGGGGGTCATATGAGATCGTAGGGGCAGCTGGCAGATTTCAAGGCCCACAATTGACTCTCCCCGTAATGATTGGCTACTTCAGATAAAAAAATGATTGGGGAGTTGCAAAGTTGACCTCCCAACCCATTTCACTACATCTACCTACATGTTTCGCCCGGGGTATGACAAAGTTACTATAAAGAAAGTTAGCTTTATTTTCAATGACAAAACCCCTTCTCTTTATGTAGTCTGACAAAAGCCCCGGCGCCAGGGATTTCTAATCGCTATGGCGTCCTGGCGCCTAGGATTTGTCGAGCCCTAGAAAATAAAATAGTGGTAGTTCCATTATTCAATTTTTATTTCACAAAATATTACTTAAACATTTTAGTAACAAACATATTAAAGTTAATTGTAGGGGGGGGGGGTGCAAAAATGCGAAAATAAAAATACCCAATTTTTGGGATAAACTATAAAAAAAAATGAGTAAATAGATACCCAACATGTCAAACGTTAAATTTGCGTGTGCCCGTAAAATGGCGACAAACTTCAGTACCTGATATTTTCCATAGGGGACACTTTAAAAGCCCCCTATAGGTCATCAGTTTAGTGTTTTTTTATGGAGGTCTGGTGCTAGAATTATTGCTCTCGCTCTGGCGTGTGTGGCGATATGTAACAATGTTTTTAGGTGTAGACACCCCGACACACATATTTACATTTGTACATGTGTAAACGTGAGGGGGGGCCCTCAATCTTTTTATTAGGGGGCATTTTATATGCTTGGGTGTAACAAAATTTTAGTTTTATACTATACAAAATAGTTTTATACTTTTTTTTTTCATTACATTGGGGACAAAAGGTCCCCTACATGATGATTTTTTTGGGTGACAGGTTCTCTTTAATGAGACGTGCAGGGTCTAAACCCCCCAATGTCTCCCCTGTGCTCCACTGAATATAATACAATGCACATTGCTCTGCATTACATTTTTTCCCGGCCTTGATGGGCGGGGAAACGGTCAACGATGACCCTGGAAGTGACGTCACACACGTTACTTCCGGGTCAGCAACAAGAAGGGGAGGAGAGCGGAAAGTGTTCCAGCTCTCCTCCCCCCCCCCCTCTTCCTGGTGGCTCTCACCATGCCCGTCCCAGACCCGCAGATGGGCAAGCGAAGCCCGGTATACATAGTGGGGGGCACAAAGAATCACAACTATGGCATACGTACACCCCCAGATGCTGCGCTTCCAGCTTAATGGGGAGCAGTTAGGGGGGGATTACTGCCACTCAACTTCTAGTGTGAACGAGCCCTATTTTCAGTAGCCAAAACAAGGGGGTGACGTTTCTTAATATAACCCACAAGGGGGTGACGTTTCTTAATATAACCCACAAGGGGGTGACGTTTCTTAATATAACCCACAAGGGGGTGACGTTTCTTAATATAACGCATAAGGGGGGTGACGTTTCTTAATATAACCCACAAGGGGGTGATGTTTCTTAATATAACGCATAAGGGGGGTGACGTTTCTTAATATAACCCACAAGGGGGTGACGTTTCTTAATATAACCCATAAGGGGGGTGACGTTTCTTAATATAACCCATAAGGGGGTGACGTTTCTTAATATAACCCACAAGGGGGTGACGTTTCTTAATATAACCCACAAGGGGGTGACGTTTCTTAATATAACGCATAAGGGGGGTGACGTTTCTTAATATAACGCATAAGGGGGGTGACGTTTCTTAATATAACCCATAAGGGGGGTGACGTTTCTTAATATAACCCATAAGGGGGGTGGCGTTTCTTAATATAACCCACAAGGGGGGTGACGTTTCTTAATATAACCCATAAGGGGGGTGACGTTTCTTAATATAACCCATGGCTTCTACTCTTCCATGGGATGGGCAGATTACGTAGGATTCAGCAGACAATTGTATAAAGTATTGGCTGCCCGTCTCCTATCATTTCCCAGCCCTGTGCCATTAGTGGATTGCCCGGTCTCCACACTTCTCCAGACACGGCTCCACACTTCTCCAGACACGGCTCCACACTTCTCCAGACACGGCTTCACACTTCTCCAGACACGGCTCCACACTTCTCCAGACACGGCTCCACGCTTCTCCAGACACTGCTCCACACTTCTCCAGACACGGCTCCACACTTCTCCAGACACGGCTCCACACTTCTCCAGACACGGCTCCACACTTCTCCAGACACGGCTCCACACTTCTCCAGACACGGCTCCACACTTCTCCAGACACGGCTCCACGCTTCTCCAGACACGGCTCCACGCTTCTCCAGACACTGCTCCACACTTCTCCAGACACGGCTCCACACTTCTCCAGACACGGCTCCACACTTCTCCAGACACGGCTCCACACTTCTCCAGACACGGCTCCACACTTCTCCAGACACGGCTCCACACTTCTCCAGACACGGCTCCACACTTCTCCAGACACGGCTCCACACTTCTCCAGACACGGCTCCACGCTTCTCCAGACACGGCTCCACGCTTCTCCAGACACGGCTCCACGCTTCTCCAGACACGGCTCCACGCTTCTCCAGACACGGCTCCACGCTTCTCCAGACACGGCTCCACACTTCTCCAGACACGGCTCCACACTTCTCCAGACACGGCTCCACACTTCTCCAGACACGGCTCCACACTTCTCCAGACACGGCTTCACACTTCTCCAGACACGGCTTCACACTTCTCCAGACACGGCTTCACACTTCTCCAGACACGGCTCCACTCTTCTCCAGACACGGCTTCACACTTCTCCAGACACGGCTCCACACTTCTCCAGACACGGCTCCACACTTCTCCAGACACGGCTCCACACTTCTCCAGACACGGCTCCACACTTCTCCAGACACGGCTCCACACTTCTCCAGACACGGCTCCACACTTCTCCAGACACGGCTCCACACTTCTCCTCCAGACACGGCTCCACACTTCTCCTCCAGACACGGCTCCACACTTCTCCTCCAGACACGGCTCCACACTTCTCCAGACACGTCTCCACACTTCTCCAGACACGGCTCCACAGCCACTGCAGTCTTTGCTCTCCCATCTACGGGAGGGAGGTAACATTTGCATAGCCGTCTTTATTAAGCTAATTGCTGGCATACAGGCCTCCAGATTGCTGGGCGGCTGCAGTACAACTGCTGAGATAAGATTTCACCATCTTTCCTTTCATCCCTCCAAGCCCTGAGCCTTTTCGGGTGGCTTTTCTTGAGTTACCGGCTGTGACATGCGGGCAACCTTTTCTTAATGCTTGGAAGGAGGTCTCGGAAGAGCAGTCATGGGAAGTGCGGTCATGGGGAATCGAGTTGCAATTTTCCAGGGATTGCTAATGTGAAAAAGCTGTTGTGAGAGTGAAGCAGATTCTCCATTAACTCCATGTCACCTGTGCCGAACATCAAGGCCTTGCGTCTTGCCCCATCACTGTGGGCTGAGGCTGATGAAGTGGAACAGTTTGCTCCCTGTATGTGGACGGCCTGCTTTCTCTAAGGTGGGGGGGGGGGGGTGCAGATTTCCATTTTCTGCACTCTCGCCATATTATGGTTAATTCTTTGTCAAGGTCGGCCTTCTTAACCCGAAGGAACCCATGAAATTATATTGCAATCTCAGAATACTCCTACCAAAAATTATTATAGCTACATGTCCCAGTAAAATAGATGCTCTATAAGCTGCTGAAATGATTTTTAATAAAAGAACATGGCGGACCGAGAGTATTTGACACCCAGAGAAGTATATTTTACAACTTTCTGTGCTAAACATCAATAATCATGAAAGTGCAGGAAGAAAAACGGCCATAAAAGTTTCTGTACATGGAGTGTAAAAATGTTGATGTCCCTTTACATTGGTAGGCAACAGAGAAAAGCCCTTAACGCTTGTGATTAGAAATCAAAAGGAAGAACTCCGGACAGCCGCACACCGGGAAAATAAAATCCAAAGGGTTTATTTAAAAGCAAAAAGACACTACAATCCAAACACGGCAAAAAGGGGGGTACAGAGCTGACGCGTTTCGCACTGTATTTCAGTGCTTACTCATAGCTGCGAAACGCGTCAGCTCTGTACCCCCCTTTTTGCCGTGTTTGGATTGTAGTGTCTTTTTGCTTTTAAATAAACCCTTGGATTTTATTTTCCCGGTGTGCGGCTGTCCGGAGTTGTTCCTTTTGATTTCTAATCATTGTGCTATTAGCCAGCACCTGGGGCTCCCACACAGGAGCATTCGCTTGTAAGGTGAGTCTTGGAGCGGTGGTTGTTTGTTTTTCCCTTAACGCTTGTGAGCGGTGATCAATTGAGAAAGACTGGTTTAGGTCAGTGGTCAGTGAGAAGAATGTTCCTTACATTGGTGATCAGTGAGAAGAACGTTCCTTACATTGGTGATCAGTGAGAAGAATGTTCCTTACATTGGTGATCAGTGAGAAGAATGTCCCCCTTACATTGGTGATCAGTGGGAAGAATGTTCCTTACATTGGTGATCAGTGGGAAGAATGTTCCTTACATTGGTGATCAGTGAGAAGAATGATCCTTACATTGGTGATCAGTGAGAAGAATGTTCCTTACATTGGTGATCAGTGAGAAGAATGTTCCTTACATTGGTGATCAGTGAGAAGAATGTTCCTTACATTGGTGATCAGTGGGAAGAATGTTCCTTACATTGGTGGTCAGTGAGAAGAATGTTCCTTACATTGGTGATCAGTGGGAAGAATGTTCCTTACATTGGTGATCAGTGGGAAGAATGTTCCTTACATTGGTGATCAGTGAGAAGAATGTTCCTTACATTGGTGATCAGTGGGAAGAATGTTCCTTACATTGGTGATCAGTGGAAGAATGTTCCTTACATTGGTGATCAGTGGGAAGAATGTTCCTTACATTGGTGATCAGTGGGAAGAATGTTCCTTACATTGGTGATCAGTGAGAAGAATGTTCCTTACATTGGTGATCAGTGGGAAGAATGTTCCTTACATTGGTGATCAGTGGGAAGAATGTTCCTTACATTGGTGATCAGTGAGAAGAATGTTCCTTACATTGGTGATCAGTGGGAAGAATGTTCCTTACATTGGTGATCAGTGGGAAGAATGTTCCTTACATTGGTGATCAGTGGGAAGAATGTTCCTTACATTGGTGATCAGTGAGAAGAATGTTCCTTACATTGGTGATCAGTGAGAAGAATGTTCCTTACATTGGTGATCAGTGGGAAGAATGATCCTTACATTGGTGATCAGTGGGAAGAATGTTCCTTAAATTGGTGATCAGTGGGAAGAATGTTCCTTACATTGGTGATCAGTGGGAAGAATGTTCCTTACATTGGTGATCAGTGGGAAGAATGTTCCTTACATTGGTGATCAGTGGGAAGAATGTTCCTTACATTGGTGATCAGTGGGAAGAATGTTCCTTACATTGGTGATCAGTGGGAAGAATGTTCCTTACATTGGTGATCAGTGGAAGAATGTTCCTTACATTGGTGATCAGTGGGAAGAATGTTCCTTACATTGGTGATCAGTGGGAAGAATGTTCCTTACATTGGTGATCAGTGGGAAGAATGTCCCTTACATTGGTGATCAGTGGGAAGAATGTTCCTTACATTGGTGATCAGTGGGAAGAATGCCCCTTACATTGGTGATCAGTGGAAGAATGTTCCTTACATTGGTGATCAGTGGGAAGAATGATCCTTACATTGGTGATCAGTGGGAAGAATTTTCCTTACATTGGTGATCAGTGAGAAGAAGGTTCCTTACATTGGTGATCAGTGGGAAGAAATGCCCCCTTACATTGGTGTCAGTGAGAAGAATGTTCCTTACATTGGTGATCAGTGAGAAGAATGTCCCTTACATTGGTGATCAGTGAGAAGAATGTTCCTTACATTGGTGATCAGTGAGAAGAATGTTCCTTACATTGGTGATCAGTGAGAAGAATGTTCCTTACATTGGTGATCAGTGGAGAGAATGCCCCTTACATTGGTGATCAGTGAGAAGAATGTTCCTTACATTGGTGATCAGTGGGAAGAATGTTCCTTACATTGGTGATCAGGGAGAAGAAGGCCCCTTACATTGGTGATCAGTGAGAAGAATGTTCCTTACATTGGTGATCAGTGGGAAGAAAGTTCCTTACATTGGTGATCAGTGGAAGAATGTTCCTTACATTGGTGATCAGTGAGAAGAATTTTCCTTACATTGGTGATCAGTGGGAAGAATGTTCCTTACATTGGTGATCAGTGAGAAGAACGTTCCTTACATTGGTGATCAGTGAGAAGAAAGTTCCTTAAATTGGTGATCAGTGAGAAGAATGTTCCTTACATTGGTGATCAGTGGGAAGAATGTTCCTTACATTGGTGATCAGTGAGAAGAATGTTCCTTACATTGGTGATCAGTGAGAAGAATGTTCCTTACATTGGTGATCATGAGAAGAATGTTCCTTACATTGGTGATCAGTGAGAAGAATTGTCCTTACATTGGTGATCAGTGGGAAGAATGTTCCTTACATTGGTGATCAGTGGGAAGAATGTTCCTTACATTGGTGATCAGTGGGAAGAATGTTCCTTACATTGGTGATCAGTGGGAAGAATGTTCCTTACATTGGTGATCAGTGGGAAGAATGTTCCTTACATTGGTGATCAGTGAGAAGAATGTTCCTTACATTGGTGATCAGTGAGAAGAATGTTCCTTACATTGGTGATCAGTGGGAAGAATGTTCCTTACATTGGTGATCAGTGGGAAGAATGTTCCTTACATTGGTGATCAGTGGGAAGAATGTTCCTTACATTGGTGATCAGTGGGAAGAATGTTCCTTACATTGGTGATCAGTGAGAAGAATGTTCCTTACATTGGTGATCAGTGGGAAGAATGTTCCTTACATTGGTGATCAGTGAGAAGAATGTTCCTTACATTGGTGATCAGTGGGAAGAATGTCCCTTACATTGGTGATCAGTGAGAAGAATGTTCCTTACATTGGTGATCAGTGGGAAGAATGTTCCTTACATTGGTGATCAGTGAGAAGAATGTTCCTTACATTGGTGATCAGTGGGAAGAATGTTCCTTACATTGGTGATCAGTGGGAAGAATGTTCCTTACATTGGTGATCAGTGAGAATAATGTTCCTTACATTGGTGATCAGTGGGAAGAATGTTCCTTACATTGGTGATCAGTGAGAAGAATGTTCCTTACATTGGTGATCAGTGAGAAGAATGTTCCTTACATTGATGATCAGTGGGAAGAATGTTCCTTACATTGGTGATCAGTGAGAAGAATGTTCCTTACATTGGTGATCAGTGAGAAGAATGTTCCTTACATTGGTGATCAGTGAGAAGAATGTTCCTTACATTGGTGATCAGTGAGAAGAATGTTCCTTACATTGGTGGTCAGTGAGAAGAATGTTCCTTACATTGGTGATCAGTGAGAAGAATGTTCCTTACATTGGTGATCAGTGAGAAGAATGTTCCTTACATTGGTGATCAGTGGGAAGAATGTTCCTTACATTGGTGATCAGTGGGAAGAATGTTCCTTACATTGGTGATCAGTGAGAAGAATGTTCCTTACATTGGTGATCAGTGGGAAGAATGTTCCTTACATTGGTGATCAGTGAGAAGAATGTCCCTTACATTGGTGATCAGTGGGAAGAATGTTCCTTACATTGGTGATCAGTGAGAAGAATGTTCCTTACATTGGTGATCAGTGAGAAGAATGTTCCTTACATTGGTGATCAGTGGAGTAAGGCCCCCTTACATTGGAGGTCAGTAGGGGAGAAAAGCCCCCTTAGGTTGGAGGTCAGTAGGGGAGAAAGGCCCCCTTAGGTTGGAGGTCAGTAGGGGAGAAAGGCCCCCTTAGGTTGGAGGTCAGTAGGGGAGAAAGGCCCCCTTAGGTTGGAGGTCAGTAGGGAGAAAGGCCCCCTTAGGTTGGAGGTCAGTAGGGGAGAAAGGCCCCCTTAGGTTGGAGGTCAGTAGGGGAGAAAGGCCCCTTAGGTTGGAGGTCAGTAGGGGAGAAAGGCCCCTTAGGTTGGAGGTCAGTAGGGGAGAAAGGCCCCCTTAGGTTGGAGGTCAGTAGGGGAGAAAGGCCCCCTTAGGTTGGAGGTCAGTAGGGGAGAAAGGCCCCCTTAGGTTGGAGGTCAGTAGGGGAGAAAGGCCCCCTTAGGTTGGAGGTCAGTAGGGGAGAAAGGCCCCCTTAGGTTGGAGGTCAGTAGGGGAGAAAGGCCCCCTTAGGTTGGAGGTCAGTAGGGGAGAAAGGCCCCCTTAGGTTGGAGGTCAGTAGGGGAGAAAGGCCCCCTTAGGTTGGAGGTCAGTAGGGGAGAAAGGCCCCCTTAGGTTGGAGGTCAGTAGGGGAGAAAGGCCCCCTTAGGTTGGAGGTCAGTAGGGGAGAAAGGCCCCCTTAGGTTGGAGGTCAGTAGGGGAGAAAGGCCCCCTTAGGTTGGAGGTCAGTAGGGGAGAAAGGCCCCCTTAGGTTGGAGGTCAGTAGGGGAGAAAGGCCCCCTTAGGTTGGAGGTCAGTAGGGGAGAAAGACCCCCTTAGGTTGGAGGTCAGTAGGGGAGAAAGACCCCCTTAGGTTGGAGGTCAGTAGGGGAGAAAGACCCCCTTAGGTTGGAGGTCAGTAGGGGAGAAAGACCCCTATGCACTGGTGATTTTACATTGAATGTCGGGGAAATCGTCTCCTTTTTAATAGATATTGTAGGTGGGAGAGCGATCGGTCATTACTCCTTAATTAAGGAACCCCCCAGGAACTCTAATTGGTCTAGAGGATGGATGTAGAAGGAAGTTTGGACTGGATAGCATTTCATGTATGAAGTCGGACTGCCTTTGCTCGGTATGGAATAGAAATGACGGCAGAAGAACATAAAGGAAGAAGCATTGACTTTTCCATCACAGTCGGAATGTGGAACGTTGTGAAGGGGATTGATATGTGGAAAGAACCAATTAGAATGTGCTGAGATTGGAGATGGAGATAAGTCTAGTCTGCTTCCATTGGATGCTCACACTTCTCTGAACGTATCCAGATAGTTAAAGCCTTTGTGAACCCGGAGAATTTCCCCATGTCGACCACATAGTGCACACCATCAACTACTGAGATTTCATGGAAGCACTTTAAAAATGCCTTTTATTTTCATCTTTATTACCAGGGATTTTTTCCCCGCTAGGTCAGCACCACCCGGGTCAGGGGCTGAGCTGTAGGAGGTCATGTGACCTGCGATGCCATTTCAGTCTTTTTAGGCCCTGACCGCCTCACTCCGCTCTGCATTGCCTAGCAGGACATGTGACCCGCTGCAGCACGGCCCAGCCCCCGACCCAGGCCGTGCTGACATAGGACACGGTCCTTAGTGAGTAGGTGTGGCTTACTTAGTGGAAACAGTGGACACTGGGCACTGTGGTGGCAACACGACAGAGGCTCTAAGAGTTCACAAACCGTTGCCACCAATGACAAGGAAAGATGATTGACTGGCAGGATCAACATGTAATATGTGTGTAATGGAAATTGTACACACAAAGGGCACATCAATCACCCATCAATCACCCATCAATCACCCATCAATCACCTGCATACAACTACAAGTATTAACTGATATTCAAAATATACACCATATAATCTCACAATTATTTCAAATATGACACTAGTGAAATAAAATTGATAAAACTAAACATCAAAAAAATGAATTATTGTGCAAATAAAGTGATAAATGTCCACTTTTCTGAGACAAAATAAAGCGCAATGTGCTTTTATTCCACACGTCACAAATGTGCTCCTTTCCATCACCGCGTGCCCCGATCGGGTGTACTCTCACCTGCGCTGTTGGACCTCAGCATGAGATAAGAGGTCTAATAATGAGATGGCTTCCCCCAGAGCTCCTGCTCAATGGGGATATCCACAATCCACTCCAGATCCCACAGGTTTCCTTCACTCTCCCACTTCAGTTTCAAATGGCCACATAAGCTCATAAAGAGATAAAAGCCTCCTAGTGCTCATTGGAGTATCACATGTATATACAGGTGCTTCATAGAGGGAGAGAGAGTCGAGATCCATACAAAACAATCTAGTAGCTAGTCTGTCAAAACTGCATGCAGTGACGTCCGAAGCCACACCTGACTGACGCGTTGCGTCCTCTGGACTTTTTCCAAAGGCAGCTGACACTTTAAGCTATACCAGTATGTAATATAGAAACAATAGCCTAAAAATCAAAAAAAATAAAATATCTGCGGTCACTTGTGACCATTTTGCCTTGTGGCACGTTTGATGTTTGTTTCTTTTGTTTGCACTTCAGCCCTGACGAAGCTTTTCTTTAAAAGAGGAACGTGTTGGGTTTTAGGGTCACTGTGGGGCTTTTTTGATCACAGCAGGAGGAATACAGTGGCTGCCATTCCTTCTTCTCAAAATGCCTATTGCCTGGCTGTGAGTTCTCAGTCAGTGGCCTGGAATGAACACACAGATCAGGAAGGTCATAGAGAAGCCGGAACTCCAGATCTGCACACTTGTTCTTGACGAATGATTAAGAAGGTCCCAAATCCATGGGACCGCCCCGTACCCCACCCATACCCCCTCTGCTCCCGGACGGAGAGGTTTCCTCGGTTACTGCAGTATTGTTGCTGCTGACAGTCCATTCTTCCGGGAGCTCTGAAAGTTGCTCACGTTTATTTATTGCATCAGACGGGGCTATTTATATTCCTCGGAAGAGCCTCCGCGAGCCGCGGCATTTAATGGATCGTCTTGCAATTAGGAGAAATGAGGCTCCTCTGGTGCAGGTTTGTCAAGGTGAGGCGCTGACTGCAGGACTTCCCCCGGGGGGGGGGGGGGGGGGGGGGACTTCATCTTCTGCATAAAAACCACAAACTACAGAGCCCTGTTATCACATCACCCTCACCATACCCACTAATATATAGACTGTATATGTACCTCGCTTCTGAGGGCCCTGCTCATTAGAGCTTACAATCTATAGATTATATATGTACCTCACTTCTGAGGGCCCTGCTTATTAGAGCTTACAATCTATAGATTATATATGTACCTCACTTCTGAGGGCCCTGCTTATT
Organism: Lithobates sylvaticus; assembly: GCA_028564925.1. Lineage (NCBI taxonomy): Eukaryota > Metazoa > Chordata > Amphibia > Anura > Ranidae > Lithobates > Lithobates sylvaticus. The sequence continues at coordinate 279,454,943 of CM053032.1, forward strand.
AGAGCTTACAATCTGTAGATTATATATGTACCTCACTTCTGAGGGCCCTGCTCATTAGAGCTTACAATCTATAGATTATATATGTACCTCACTTCTGAGGGCCCTGCTCATTAGAGCTTACAATCTATAGACTATATGTACCTCACTTCTGAGGGCCCTTCTCATTAGAGCTTACAATCTATAGACTATATGTACCTCGCTTCTGAGGGCCCTGCTCATTAGAGCTTACAATCTATAGATTATATATGTACCTCACTTCTGAGGGCCCTGCTCATTAGAGCTTACAATCTATAGATTATATATGTACCTCGCTTCTGAGGGCCCTGCTCATTAGAGCTTACAATCTATAGATTATATATGTACCTCGCTTCTGAGGTCCCTGCTCATTAGAGCTTACAATTTATAGACTATATATGTACCTCGCTTCTGAGGGCCCTGCTCATTAGAGCTTACAATCTATAGACTATATATGTACCTCACTTCTGTGGGCCCTTCTCATTGGAGCTTACAATCTATAGATTATATATGTACCTCACTTCTGAGGGCCCTTCTCATTGGAGCTTACAATCTATAGATTATATATGTACCTCACTTCTGAGGGCCCTGCTCATTAGAGCTTACAATCTATAGATTATATATGTACCCCTCACCCCCCCCCCCTTCTGAGGGCCCTGCTCATTAGAGCTTACAATCTATAGATTATATATGTAGCTTACTCGCTTCTGAGGGCTCATTAGAGCTTACAATCTATAGATTATATATGTACCTCACTTCTGAGGGCCCTGCTTATTAGAGCTTACAATCTATAGATTATATATGTACCTCACTTCTGAGGGCCCTGCTCATTAGAGCTTACAATCTATAGACTGTATATGTACCTCACTTCTGAGGGCCCTGCTCATTAGAGCTTACAATCTATAGATTATATGTACCTCGCTTCTGAGGGCCCTGCTCATTAGAGCTTACAATCTATAGATTATATATGTACCTCGCTTCTGAGGGCCCTGCTCATTGGAGCTTACAATCTATAGACTATATATGTACCTCACTTCTGAGGGCCCTGCTCATTAGAGCTTACAATCTATAGACTATATATGTACCTCACTTCTGAGGGCCCTGCTCATTAGAGCTTACAATCTATAGATTATATATGTACCTCGCTTCTGAGGGCCTCTGCTCATTAGAGCTTACAATCTATAGACTATATATGTACCTCGCTTCTGAGGGCCCTGCTCATTAGAGCTTACAATCTATAGATTATATATGTACCTCGCTTCTGAGGGCCCTGCTCATTAGAGCTTACAATCTATAGACTATATATGTACCTCGCTTCTGAGGGCCCTGCTCATTAGAGCTTACAATCTATAGATTATATATGTACCTCGCTTCTGAGGGCCCTGCTCATTAGAGCTTACAATCTATAGATTATATATGTACCTCGCTTCTGAGGGCCCTGCTCATTAGAGCTTACAATCTATAGACTATATATGTACCTCGCTTCTGAGGGCCCTGCTCATTAGAGCTTACAATCTATAGACTATATATGTACCTCACTTCTGAGGGCCCTGCTCATTGGAGCTTACAATCTATAGACTATATATGTACCTCGCTTCTGAGGGCCCTGCTCATTAGAGCTTACAATCTATAGATTATATATGTACCTCACTTCTGAGGGCCCTGCTCATTAGAGCTTACAATCTATAGATTATATATGTACCTCACTTCTGAGGGCCCTGCTCATTAGAGCTTACAATCTATAGATTATATACGTACCTCACTTCTGAGGGCCCTGCTCATTAGAGCTTACAATCTATAGATTATATATGTACCTCACTTCTGAGGGCCCTGCTCATTAGAGCTTACAATCTATAGATTATATATATATATAGAGCTATCTATATATATATATATGATATTATTATATATATATATATATATATATATATATATATATATATATATTGTACTTCGCTTCAGCTTGAGGCGTATTTTTAGGTTATCTTATGGATAATGGATAATTCCATCTACTACTTCAGGCTGCTGAAATTTGGCAGTTGATGGTGGCACGCGGGGAGGTATCGGATGAATTAACCTTGATGGTAGTAAAGAACGTTCGTGACTTTTTTTGTGAATCGTTCCTTGATTGAATATAAAATCATCGAATTTATGGCTCTTTGGGGGTTTTATGTGTGTCTGCGGTATATAAGCTACCAGAAGCCCCATTAGAGGATATTCATTTATTAACTTTTGGCAGCAACCCTGAAAGTGTAATGTAATTAGTGTAATAGTTGTCTTTTAAGGCTGCCGGTGGCCAAAGTTTGGCCTTTTCCAGTCTACAGATTTTTTTTTTTTATGGTCCTTTTTTATTTTTGCTAAATTTTACTAAAATAAATCTTGGGCCTTTAAAATTGTGCTCAAAGTTCTGAAGGAACAATTTCATCAAAGCAGCAATCTACTGTTTTTCTTCTTGAAAGGGGGACATGTTGTATGAAGCCACACTGTGTGACCTGACCACCCCCCGTATACGATTGAACATCCCATATTAAACCATAGGCATTGCATGGAGCTCACTCTTTGTGGCTATAACAGTCTTCACTCTACTGGGAAGGCTTTCCACAAGACTTTGGAGGGTGTCTGTGGGACTAAGGTCCGGTACTAATGTTGAATGAGAAGACCTGTCTCACAATCGATGTGCCAACTCATCCCAGAGGTGTTCAGTAGGGTTGAGGTCAGGGCTCTGTGCAGGACACTCGAGTTCCTCCACACTAAACTGGTCAAACCGTGTCTTTATGGAGTTGCCCCCTTTGTGGCTTTAACCTTCTTCAGTCTTCTTTCCATAAGATTTTGGATTTTGTGTCTGGGATCGTGTGCCCATTTGTGGGGTCAGGTACTGCAATATTGAATGTGCAGGTACTTTGTGGGTATTTGTGCCAGTTCACCAAAAGAGAATTCAAGTTGAGGTCAGGTATTGATGTTGGCTGTGAAGACCTGGTTTGTGTGCCCCACGTTGGGCACCAAGAAAAAGACCTAGCTCACCATCAGTGTTCCAAATCCTCCCCAAGGTGTTCAGTGGGGTTGAGGTCAGGGCTCTGTGCAGGACTCTTGTGTTCCTCCACAACAAACTCATCAAACCATGTCTTTATGCAGATGGTGGATGAGAAGTCCTGGCTCATACCAACTCATCCCAAAAGTGTTAGCAGGGTTGAGGTCAGAGTTCTGTGCTGGACTCGAGGTCCTCCACACCAAACTGGTAAAACCAAGTCTTGATGGAGATGTTGGTTGAGAAGTCTTGACTCATACCAGCTCATCCCAAAGGCATTTAATAGGGTTGAGGTCAGGGCCCTGTGTCGGACATTTGAGTTCCTCCACACAAGACTGGTCAAACCATATCATTATTGAGATGTTTGATGAGAAGTCCTGGCTCATACCAATTCATCCCAAAGGTGTTCAGTAGGGTTGAGGTCAGAGTTTTTTGTGCTGGTCTCGAGGTCCTCCACACCAAACTGGTCAAACCAATTCTTTATATAGATGTTGGTTGAGAAGTCTTGACTCATACCAGTTCATCCCAAAGGTGTTCAGTAGGGTTGAGGTCAGAGTTCTGTGCTGGACACTCAAGTTCCTCCACACCAAACTGGTCAAACCAAGTCTTGATGGAGATGTTGGTTGAGAAGTCTTGACTCATTCCAGCTCATCCCAAAGGCATTTAATAGGGTTGAGGTCAAGGCCCTGTGCCGGACATTTGAGTTCCTCCACACCAGACTAATCTAACCATATCATTGAGATGTTTGATGAAAAAACCTGGCTCATTCTAATTCATCCCAAAGGTGTTCAGTAGGGTTGAGGTCAGAGTTTTGTGCTGGACTCGAGGTCCTCCACACCAACCTGGTCAAACCAAGTCTTGATGGAGATGTTGGTTGAGAAGTCTTGACTCATACCAGCTCATCCCAAAGGTGTTCAGTAGGGTTGAGGTCAGAGTTTTGTGCTGGACATTTGAGTTCCTCCACACAAGACTGGTCAAACCATATCATTATTGAGATGTTTGATGAGAAAACCTGGCTCATACCAATTCATCCCAAAGGTGTTCAGTAGGGTTGAGGTCAGAGTTTTGTGCTGGACTTGAGTTCCTCCACACCCGACTGGTCAAACCAATTCTTTATATAGATGTTGGTTGAGAAGTCTTGACTCATACCAGCTCATCCCAAAGGCATTTTTATAGGGCTTAGATCAGGGCTCTGTGCAGGACACTCGAGTTCCTCCACACCAGACTTGTCAAGCCATGTCTTTATGGAGCTGGCTTTATACACATGGGCACAGTCATGTTTAAACAGCAAAGGGTCTTCACCAAACTCTTACCGCAAGGTTTGTCTAAAACAGCCTTTTTTAGACCTTTTTCTATTGCGGAACCCTGAAGGAAATGGATTTTATCTACATTTTACAGTACATTAGCCAGATTACACTGATGGCAGAGAATGACCCCCTTATATTGGGTGGACATTGATAAGAATTCTTACTACAGTGGTAGTCAAGGTAGTGCCCCTATATTTGGGGAACAAGAAGAAGAATGCGGCTTGCTTCAGTGGTCTCTGGGAAGAATGTTCCCATTACAGAGAGCTGACCTTATTCTTGGTGCCGGTGTGTGTTTTGTTTTTTTTACTTGAGAAGATGTTGCGCTGTTTTAATGCCACTTGTTCTCTGTGGGTATGATGTTGGTGCCAGCCAGAACATTCATCTGCCATGGACCTCTAATCAAGGAGTAACGTCTTGAGGAACGCTATGGCTCCACAGAACACTGGCTGAGGAAGGCTGGTGTGAAATGTCTTTGTATGCTGAAGCATGACAGGTACCCTTTACTTTGGTGTGGTGTTTATAGGCTTTTAACCACATACAGTAAATTTCTTTGAGTTGCCAATACCTTGTGTTTTTAGTGTTTTGTAGTATTTACGGCTGCAGTTTATCCCTCTCAATAACATTCTACAGCCACAATTAACGCGGAGAGGTTTGTTTTTCTCATACCCTGGGTGGGAAGGCGGGAGCCCTCCATATGGGTTTGTAGCTCACAATTCCGATTTGTAGAGATTTACAAAACTAATAAAGCTGAGAAGAGATCTGTGAGAGTTTGGAGGGGACGTTCTGATAGGTGGTGTTTATCCCCAGTAAAGGGATTGAGGGCTCAGCGCTGCTCTAATGTCCGGGTTGTTACCGGGCTCAGGAGGCAGAAGAGGTTGTTGCCATGTTGATAGAAGCAACAGAAGTAGAACTTGTTCCCTACAAAACAATATTCTGCTCCTCCGGTCTGCCTGGTGACTGGAGAGTCAACACTTCATTAAATATACACGGTGGCCTTATTAACATTTGACTAGCTTCACGGCCTAAACCCTCCGTGGGTAAGGCATGGCAGACGTTCCTCCGCCTGGGGATTCTGATACGTGGCTCCTGTCAGAAAAACAAGAGACCCTTCAATAAAGCCACGTCCACCAGGGTGTGAGGGGGGGGTTGGTGTAGAAGATCGCGGGTTTAAAGGAGACCTCCAGGCAAACTAAAGAATTGTTTATAAAGCACATTGCTGTCTGATTTATCTTTTACAAAAAAAAACAAAAAAACACACCAATAGGCCCCTGTACCTCAAATCAGGGGTCCACAAAATAAGTACAAGGGCCACATCACAAATATTTGTTGGCTGTAAAAATTCAGGTTTGTAGATGAATGAAAATGAATGAATGAATAAACACGTTCTAAGAAGTAGCTTATCATTAACCACTTCAGCACCGGGCCATTTTTTACCCTTCCTTACCAGAGCACTTTTTGCGATTCGGCACTGCGTCGCTTTAACTAACAATTGCGCGGTCGTGCGACGTTACACCCAAACAAAATTGACGTCCTTTTTTTCCCACAAATAGAGCTTTCTTTTGGTGGTATTTGATCACCTCTGCGGTTTTTATTTTTTGCGCTATAAACAAAAGAGCGACAATTTTGAAAAAAAACACAATATTTTTACTTTTTGCTGTAATAAATATCCCATTTTTTTTTAAAAAAAATATTTTTTTCCTCGGTTTAGGCCGATACGTATTCTTCTACATATTTTTGGTAAAAAAAATCGCAATAAGCGTATATTGATCGGTTTGCGCAAAAGTTATAGCGTTTCCAAAATAGGGGATAGATTTATTGAATTTTTTTTTTAATTTTTTTTTACTAGTAATGGCGGCGATCTGCGATTTTTTATTTTATTTTTTTTTTTTTTTTTCGTGATACACTTCGGACACTTTTGACACATTTTTGGAACCATTCACATTTACACAGCGATCGTTGCTATAAAATTGCATTGATTACTGTGTAAATGTGACTGGCAGGGAAGGGGTTAACACTAGGGGGCGCTGCAGGGGTTAATGTGTTCCCTATATGTGTGATTCTAACTGTGGGGGGAGGGGACTCAAGGGGAGAAGACCGATCATGTGTTCCTCCGTACTGGGATCACATGATCAGTCTCCTCTCCGCTGACAGGACGTGGAGCTGTGTGTTTACACCCCATCATTACACACACAACTCCACGGTCCCGTTGTTTTAACGGGCAATCGCGGGTGCCCGGCAGACATCGCGGCCGCCGGGTACTCGTACCGGGTCCCGAGCGATGCCGCGGGCGCGCGCCCCCTAGGCGGCCGGGAATCCGAGGACGTCATATGACGCCCACCCAGGATGGGAGATCCACCTTGTGGACATCATATGACAGCGGGCGGTATTGAAGTGGTTAAAGAGGAAGTAAACCCTCTTAAAAAAAACGTAAAAAAAAAACAAAACCTGCAAGACAAAGGCATAATTAGCTATTGTGCATAGCATACTAGCTAATTATGTATCACTTACCTGAGATCGAAGCCCCCGGCATCGGTCCTCTTCTCCCCCTCCGACCGTCGACATCTTCTCCCGACTTCCGGGTATCGCGGCTCCGGCGCTGTGATTTGCCAGAGCCGCGATGCCGTCACTCCGCGCATGCGCCCAAGAGTGGCACAGTACAACTGAAGCATCTGCATATAGCTCCGTTGCTTCAGTTGTCGCAAGTGCGCATGTGCCGCATGACGTCGTCACGCGCAAATACAGGTATATCTCCTAAACCGTGTAGGTTTAGGAGATATCATTGGTAGCTACAGGTAATATATTAAGGCTTACCTGTAACCTAAAGTTGTAAACGAGGGTTTACAACCACTTTAAAAGCCCCCTCCATTATGTTGGAGCCCCCCCCCCCCCATCACAGAAGCCCCTTCATCACATCAGAGCCCCCCCCCCCAATCACATCAGACAATGGAGCCACATCATGTGTTTCCATGGTGCTGTCAGGCTGGCCGCCAGCATCATAGCAACAAATGATGCCTTGTGTCCTGGTTGTTCAGCATCAATGGTTACGTTTATGGTGCGGTCTCCTGGCTTTTGTGCACCATGGCAATACGAGACCAGTTGCTGCGGGTGAAATCTTGTAGCGGGAGTTTGGAGACCCCGGTCTTAAACTGATTTCATGTATATCAATCTCTGAAATACTTTGAATAGACAGTGAACTCCAGGCAAACCGCTAAATACACGGATAATATACGCTGTCTGGTAATACAGCCTTCAATGACGTCTTTTATCTGTGTATTTAGCGGCTGTCCATCTAGTCCTGAGATTTGCACAGCTCTGTCAGATGTGACACCACAAAGCCCCCTCCGATCCCTCCCTGCCCTATAACCGATCGCCGGAATGAGAAATCACTTTACTGAACCCAGTCATGTGACTTTCAGGTCCCAATCCTCTTCTCCTCTTCGGTTTTCTTCCAGCCGGGTACTTCTTTGGGTGTTCACATTACTGCCTCAGTGCTGTGGACATTTTCTATTGGCTGTTAAGCTATGGGGGTGTCTCAGAGTCCAGAAGAGGAGTGACATCATTGCAAGGGGAGAGGAAGGAAATGGGAGGAAGAGGGATAATCTTTACATTTGGATTGGCGGTGATGGGAACACTTCCTATTAGGTGCCCAGTGGTGGGTTCTCTCAGGATCCAGAAGAGAAGTGACATCTCAAGGGGACTGAAGGTGGTCAGGATAGCAAGGGGTTAACCTTCGGATCTGGATTGGCGGTGATGTGGACACAATTTCGGGTGTCCAGTTGCAGTCCTCACAGGATCCAGAAGAGGAGTCATTGCAAGGGGCCGGTAGGGGTTCCAGGTTAAGCTTCGGTTATGGCTTGATGGTGATATGGACATGTCCTATGAGAGCAGCCCAGTGGTGGGCTCCCTCAGGATCCAGAAGAGGAATGACATCACAAGGGGGGTTGTAGGTGACCAGGATAGAGGGGAGGGTTAACCTTTTGGATCTCGATTGGCGGTGATGTGGAAACTTCCTATTGGGTGTCCAGTGGCAGTTCTTTCCGGATTCAGAAGAGGAGTGATGTCATTACAAGGGGACGATGAGGTTAACCTTTGGCTCTGGATTGGCCGTGATGTGGACACTTCCAATTGGATTTCCAGTGTTGGTTCCTCTGTGTCTAGAAGAGGCGTGACATCACTGCAAGGGTACAGAAGGGCACAGAGAGTGCAGTGATGTCACGCCTCTTCTGGACACTGAGAGAACCCAACACTGGAAATCCAATTGGAAGTGTCCACATCACGGCCAATCCAGAGCCAAAGGTTAACCTCATCGTCCCCTTGTAATGACATCACTCCTCTTCTGAATCCGGAAAGAACTGCCACTGGACACCCAATAGGAAGTTTCCACATCACCACCAATCGAGATCTAAAAGGTTATCCCTCCCCTCTATCCTGGTCACCTACAACCCCCCTTGTGATGTCATTCCTCTTCCACCTTCACAGATTGCTGGCGAGGGACCCTGGATGGTGGACTTGGATGCACTCACCTATCGTCACCAAATAAGACAGAAAAATAGCCTTACCTGATGTGGTAGAGAAGGGTGGAGGCGGGGAAAGAGAAATTCTTCATTTTTACCTGGATTTGGGCGTTAAGGAACACAGTGGTGTCCTCCCTCTACTCCCGTCCAGCTGACAGGACACTGAAAGAGCAGCAGAAGACTAATGAGGTCCCCGCTCTACATATTTCTTGTGTATGTGGCATACCCGATTGGCTCCCAGTCCTGCCCCTCCCCTTTTCAGTCTGAGTGCTGCTGTACAGGTGTTGAAAAATACCTAAACCAAAAGCAGGTACTTTCACTGCCAGCCTCTAAATATACATTTCATGATTGATTTTCTATATACAGAGCTGCATTATTCTGGGTCTCACATCTGCCCGGAGTTCCCCTTAAAATCATCCATTGACACGTTCTGCAGAGATTCCGCACACCGTCCTCTAAGACTTGCCTTGTGTTCTCCTCTTATCCATTCAGTCAGCAGCCGGGCTGTCAGCAAGATCCCTCGAAGATTATGCAGCAGTGCCGGGATTTGGCAGACAGCCTGTCATTCATTTCTTGCCGGTGCCCTGCTGTTGCCATGGAAATAATGTGCAGAGCCCGAGGAATGTACGTCCAGCATTCCTATAGGGCAGAGCGCTGCAGCAGAAGGCCTGGGGTGTCATTGTAAGAGGCACGTGTTTGCTGGAGGTTGGGGGGCATCTCAAGGACTTGTTTTAATGTAAATACACAGAGAGCTCCTTCCTAACGCAGGCCTGAGATCCCATTCCTGGGCAGCGCCCCGAGATCCCATTCCTGGGCAGCGCCCCGAGATCCCATTCCTGTGCAGAGCCCCGAGATCCCGTTCCTGGGCAGAGCCCCGAGATCCCGTTCCTGGGCAGCGCCCCGAGATCCCATTCCTGGGCAGCGCCCCGAGATCCCATTCCTGTGCAGAGCCCCGAGATCCCGCTCCTGTGCAAGGCCCCGAGATCCCGTTCCTGTGCAGAGCCCCGAGATCCCGTTCCTGTGCAGAGCCCCGAGATCCCGTTCCTGTGCAGAGCCCCGAGATCCCGTTCCTGTGCAGGGCCCCGAGATCCCGTTCCTGTGCAGGGCCCCGAGATCCCGTTCCTGGGCAGGGCCCCGAGATCCCGTTCCTGTGCAGCGCCCCGAGATCCCGTTCCTGTGCAGAGCCCCGAGATCCCGTTCCTGTGCAGAGCCCCGAGATCCCGTTCCTGTGCAGAGCCCCGAGATCCCGTTCCTGTGCAGAGCCCCGAGATCCCGTTCCTGTGCAGAGCCCCGAGATCCCGTTCCTGTGCAGAGCCCCGAGATCCCGTTCCTGTGCAGAGCCCCGAGATCCCGTTCCTGTGCAGAGCCCCGAGATCCCGTTCCTGTGCAGAGCCCCGAGATCCCGTTCCTGTGCAGAGCCCCGAGATCCCGTTCCTGTGCAGAGCCCCGAGATCCCGTTCCTGTGCAGAGCCCCGAGATCCCGTTCCTGTGCAGAGCCCCGAGATCCCGTTCCTGTGCAGGGCCCCGAGATCCCGTTCCTGTGCAGGGCCCCGAGATCCCGTTCCTGTGCAGGGCCCCGAGATCCCGTTCCTGTGCAGGGCCCCGAGATCCCGTTCCTGTGCAGGGCCCCGAGATCCCGTTCCTGTGCAGGGCCCCGAGATCCCGTTCCTGTGCAGGGCCCCGAGATCCCGTTCCTGGGCAGCGCCCCGAGATCCCGTTCCTGGGCAGCGCCCCGAGATCCCGTTCCTGGGCAGCGCCCCGAGATCCCGTTCCTGGGCAGCGCCCCGAGATCCCGTTCCTGGGCAGCGCCCCGAGATCCCGTTCCTGGGCAGCGCCCCGAGATCCCGTTCCTGGGCAGCGCCCCCGAGATCCCGTTCCTGGGCAGAGCTCGCTCCCAACAAAGGTCTGAGATCCCATTCCTATGCATTGAAGATTTCTTCATCTGCCATAAAGTATGTGACCACCGCATTCCTTCCGGTCTGGGCTGCGCTTTTCTGCTCTGAGTGTTGAATTGCAAGCTTGGCGGTTCTCTATTTTCCATCATTGTCATGTGAAGCGTACCGTAACTTGTGTGTTGGACATAATCCTAGGCCTTAAAACTTGGATTACAAGCTGCTTTATATTACACCATTTTAATGGCATTCATATCACAAGGTAAAGAGTACCTGTACACAGTGTGGGTGTGAACAGAGCAAATCTGCGCTGTACAACTTTGCTATCGGGGCTGGTGTGACCCAGTTCCCGGTTCCCGGGTGCCCACCTGCCGCTGCTCGGTTTCCCGGGCGCACGGCCACCCACATGCTTGCCTCTGCTTGGTAGGCTGGGCGGTAGGGTATGGTAGGCCGGGGCGGTATGGTATGGTAGGCCGGGGCGGTATGGTATGGTATGGTATGGTAGGCCGGGGCGGTATGATATGGTATGGTAGGCCGGGGCGGTATGGTATGGTATGGTAGGCCGGGGCGGTATGGTATGGTATGGTAGGCCGGGGCGGTATGGTATTGTATGGTAGGCCGGGGCGGTATGGTATGGTAAGGTAGGCCGGGGCGGTATGGTATGGTAAGGTAGGCCGGGGCGGTATGGTATGGTAGGCCGGGGCGGTATGGTATGGTATGGTAGGCCGGGGCGGTATGGTATGGTATGGTAGGCCGGGGCGGTATGGTATGGTAAGGTAGGCCGGGGCGGTATGGTATGTTATGGTAGGCCGGGGCGGTATGGTATGGTAAGGTAGGCCGGGGCGGTATGGTATGGTATGGTAGGCCGGGGCGGTATGGTATGGTAGGGGCGGTATGGTATGGTATGGTAGGCCGGGGCGGTATGGTATGGTAAGGTAGGCCGGGGCGGTATGGTATGGTATGGTAGGCCGGGGCGGTATGGTATGGTAAGGTAGGCCGGGGCGGTATGGTATGGTATGGTAGGCCGGGGCGGTATGGTATGGTAGGCCGGGGCGGTATGGTATGGTAAAGTAGGCCGGGGCTGTATGGTAAGGTATGGTAGGCCGGGGCGGTATGGTATGGTAAGGTAGGCCGGGGCGATATGGTATGGTAAGGTAGGCCGGGGCGATATGGTATGGTAAGGTAGGCCGGGGCGATATGGTATGGTAAGGTAGGCCGGGGCGGTATGGTATGGTATGGTATGGTAGGCCGGGGCGGTATGGTAAGGTAGGCCGGGGCGGTATGGTATGGTGGGGCAGTATGGTAGGCCGCCGGGGGGGGGTGGTATGGTAAGCCGCCGGGGGGGGTGTATGGTAGGCCGGGGGGGGGGGCGGTATGATAGGCCGGGGGGGGGGGGATGGTAGGCCGGGGTGTATGGTAGCCCTGGCGGTATTTTCTTCTCCATCCCCTCAATTGGTAAATGCAGCAACGATCGAGGTGCTGGGGTCTAATTCTCCAACATTCTCGCAGCACGGACAGCAAATTAATTTCCTCTTCTCCAGCAAACCCTTCGCAGGCTCACAGTAATGAGTTAAAAGCATAACTACCGGTGGCAAAATGATTTCACTCCCCGCTGAATCGCTGCTAGCGGTCCCTGGTGGTTTGGTCCGGGAACTGCCAGTCTGCAGTGTATTCCTGCTGTCTAATTAACATTATTTGAAGGAGGAGGTTGCGAGAGGGCCATCCTAATTGCCTAACTCACTGTTCTGGGCCAAGTGGCAATGAGCAAGGGGATTATGAATATCGGCCTCGGCGGACTTGGCAATGCGCTCGCTCTCATTGGTCTCTTCTGAGCTGATGCAAGAAATTGAAATTTTCGTGTCAGCCAAGCAAAGGGGAGCCCAATGGTCCTGTAGAGGGGCCCTCCAGGTGCCGCTGGGTTGTGCTGTGCTGTGCTGTGCTGTGCTGTGCTGTGCTGTGCTGTACATGTGTTTATATTGCATGTTTGTGTGACTTTCTCACCATGTGACGATTTGGGCGCCGGTGTGCATAGAGACTGGAGGCGGGACCTGAGAAAAGCCGGCGATAATGCAGATCGCAGTGATTGGACTATAGAGGGGGGGGGGGGGGGGGGTGATAACAGAGCTCTTTATAATGTTTATTTCACATATTGATTACTGCATGTGAAGGGGAAAAAAAAGGCTTTGCAATCGATCGCTGACTCCCGCAAGGACAGTCAACTTTTCCACTCGCTCTCTGCATGCAAAATTTGCCTTCAGAGACATTGTACCTGCCCGCCTCTATATCGAGCAATCTGTCACCACCGCAGGGAAACTACAAGTCCCAACGTCCCACCTCATCTATAGGCTGCAGATTCCGTGGCCTTTTCTGACACTTGTTTTGTTTACAAGTAAAAAAGTAAAAGTAAAAAACATTATACATTTTTTTAGCAGAGACCCTGGAGAATAAAGTGGCGATCATTGCAATTGTGCAGCGGATTTTCAAATGAATACACTTTCATGAATATTAATGCAAAAAAAAAAAAAACAATATATAACCCAAGTTTTTGGTAACCTATAAAAGATGATTTTTTGCTGAGTAAGCAGATACCAAACATATCGCGCTTTAAAATTGCGCACATTCGTGGAATGGCGACAAACTACGTTACTAAAAAAATCTCCATATGCGACACTTTAAAAATGTTTATTACCAGAGGAGGTCGAACGCTAGAATTATTGCTCTTGCGCTAAAGTTCACGGTGATACCTGTGGTGTGAACACCGTTTACATATGCGTGCACGACTTGCGCATGCATTTGCTTCTTCACGGGGGGGGGGGGGGGGGGGGCTCTCTACACTTAAAAAAATTATTTATTTCTACACTTTTCAGGTTTCTTTTTTTTTTAATTACTTTTATTCCTATTACAAGGAATGTAAACCTGGGGTGACAGGTCCTCTTTATGGAGATATCTGGGCTCTATAGGACCCCAAATATCTTCTCTACCTTTGAAAGCAAAAGATCTAAACAACTCATTTTGATCTTTTTATTTATTTTATTTTTTTTTAAGAAAATTTGTTTACTTCCGCACTGAGACGGAAATGACATCATGGCGTTGCTCCAGTCCTCCTAGATCAGGGGTCTTCAAACTACGGCCCTCCAGTTGTTCAGAAACTACAATTCCCATCATGCCCAGTCATGTCTGTGAATGTCGGAGTTTTACAATGCCTCATGGGATGTGTAGTTCCGCAACAGCTGGAGGGCCGTAGTTTGAGGATCCCTGCTCTAGATCATAGAGGTGGGGAGAGATAATCTGGTCTGTGACCTGCTGCATGAACTGTCGGATCGTTTCCCAGGCTCACCGGTAAGAAACGGTATTCCAGAGAAACGGAGAGCGGGTGGGTTGTTTTTTTTCAGCCGGTGTTCTATCACCAAGTGTCCGGCTGTCACTAGGTGTCCGAAGTGTACTGCGCATGCGTACGGATCAAGAAGATTTTCGGAAATTGTCGGAAGATGAACGGCGCCTGCGCCGTGAGTCGAGGTGAAGCCCCCCACCATCCAAGCGGACATAGGGTTAGTCAAACTTAGAGGGCCCCTCGCAGGCTCGCTTCGCTCGCCACGCTTCAGGCACGGCCTCCCTGCGCTCGGCTCTTTTATATTCTAACTCTATGTCCACTTGGATGGTGGGGCTTGAAAGCGGACTCACGGCGCAGGCGCCGTTCATCCTCGGCGATTTTCGGAATCAGGGTGTCCTGTGTACTGCGCATGCACAGTACACCTCGGACACTTTGTGATGGGGGGCGGCTAATGATACAACACCGGCAATTGTTTCTCAAAAATAGGGAACCGAGCGTCCGATTAGCTGCTGGATCGCTTTTAGAAGCAGTGAGTTGCCAATTCCTCTGTGGCTTGAATGGGGACGGATTCACACTTCAGGTTTTATAAACGCAGGAGACGTTCTCTGTGAACTTCAAACCCCTTTTATGCTTCCCACATGTCATTTCCTTGCAGTCAGAAGGTTCTGCGCCATGTGCGCGCTGATGCTTCTCCTTCAGTATCGGACTAGAGTAGACCATAATGGGAACCGGCCTGAATTCTAGGCCAGGGCCAAGGATGCTGTTGAGGGATGGAGGCTCCCAACCAGCACTGGAGACTTGCACTGCCCATGGAGTGCGGCTGGTTCTGGCTCAGAGATCCCCCTCCCCCAACATCTCACACAGGAGATTGGCCATCCTGGAATGAGCTCTGCCGCTTTTACTCGGGTTGGGTATTCACCACCCCCACCACAGAATGGTGACACAGACAGCACCAGGTAACTGCCATCCAGACAGGTTCTCTTTAAGCTGAATCTGTACAGAAATCCGATTTGTTAGGAGACGAAGTGGCTTCAGCTTTTCTTTCCCCTTTTCATGGGCTGCGATCTGTGCCGCCGTCTCTTGTGCCGCCGTCTCTTGTGCCGCCGTCTCTTGTGCCGCCGTCTCTTGTGCCGCCGTCTCTTGTGCCGCCGTCTCTTGTGCCGTCACTGATCCCCATACAATGGGCTTTCTGGAGTGAACTTCCAGTCGCAACAAGAGAAATTTTTGCCATTGATGGAGGCAATGTCTCTTTTGGTCGACCTTTTGGTTTGGCCTAAACTCTTGTTTTATACCCCACGTATATCATGGCCGCCATCTTGTGCCTCCATTATTTTGCTGTTCACTTTGTCTATCTGCTAATTTGCAGAAGTGATGTTTGAAATGGTTATTACTTATGGTTGTGTTCTCAGGATTATTATGTCTGCAGTCTCTGACTATCTCCTGTACTAGGTCTGCAGTCTCTGATCATCTCCTGTACTATGTCTGCAGCCTCTGACCATCTCCTGTATTATGTCTGCAGTCTCTGACAGTCTCCTGTAGTATGTCTGCAGTCTCTGATCATCTCCTGTACTAGGTCTGCAGTCTCTGATCATCTCCTGTACTATGTCTGCAGTCTCTGACCATCTCCTGTATTATGTCTGCAGTCTCTGACAGTCTCCTGTAGTATGTCTGCAGTCTCTGATCATCTCCTGTACTAGGTCTGCAGTCTCTGATCATCTCCTGTAGTATGTCTGCAGTCTCTGACCATCTCCTGTATTATGTCTGCAGTCTCTGACCATCTCCTGTACTATGTCTGCAGTCTCTGATCATCTCCTGTACTATGTCTGCAGTCTCTGATCATCTCCTGTACTATGTCTGCAGTCTCTGATCATCTCCTGTACTTTGTCTGCAGTCTCTGATCATCTCCTGTACTATGTCTGCAGTCTCTGACCATCTCCTGTACTATGCCTGCAGTCTCTGACTATCTCCTGTACTATGTCTGCAGTCTCTGACTATCTCCTGTACTATGTCTGCAGTCTCTGATCATCTCCTGTACTATGTATGTCTGCAGTCTCTGATCATCTCCTGTAGTATGTCTGCAGTCTCTGATCATCTCCTGTAGTATGTCTGCAGTCTCTGATCATCTCCTGTAGTATGTCTGCAGTCTCTGACCATCTCCTGTAGTATGTCTGCAGTCTCTGATCATCTCCTGTACTATGTCTGCAGTCTCTGATCATCTC
Organism: Lithobates sylvaticus; assembly: GCA_028564925.1. Classification (NCBI taxonomy): domain Eukaryota; kingdom Metazoa; phylum Chordata; class Amphibia; order Anura; family Ranidae; genus Lithobates; species Lithobates sylvaticus. Next base: position 279,471,246 of record CM053032.1, read on the forward strand.
CTGTACTATGTCTGCAGTCTCTGATCATCTCCTGTACTATGTCTGCAGTCTCTGATCATCTCCTGTACTATGTCTGCAGTCTCTGACCATCTCCTGTACTATGCCTGCAGTCTCTGACTATCTCCTGTACTATGTCTGCAGTCTCTGATCATCTCCTGTACTATGTCTGCAGTCTCTGATCATCTCCTGTAGTATGTCTGCAGTCTCTGATCATCTCCTGTAGTATGTCTGCAGTCTCTGATCATCTCCTGTAGTATGTCTGCAGTCTCTGACCATCTCCTGTAGTATGTCTGCAGTCTCTGATCATCTCCTGTAGTATGTCTGCAGTCTCTGATCATCTCCTGTACTATGTCTGCAGTCTCTGATCATCTCCTGTACTATGTCTGCAGTCTCTGATCATCTCCTGTACTATGTCTGCAGTCTCTGATCATCTCCTGTACTATGTCTGCAGTCTCTGATCATCTCCTGTACTATGTCTGCAGTCTCTGATCATCTCCTGTACTATGTCTGCAGTCTCTGATCATCTCCTGTAGTATGTCTGCAGTCTCTGATCATCTCCTGTACTATGTCTGCAGTCTCTGATCATCTCCTGTATTATATCCGCAGTCTCTGATCATCTCCTGTATTATGTCTGCAGTCTCTGATCATCTCCTGTATTATATCCGCAGTCTCTGATCATCTCCTGTATTATGTCTGCAGTCTCTGATCATCTCCTGTAGTATGTCTGCAGTCTCTGATCATCTCCTGTACTATGTCTGCAGTCTCTGATCATCTCCTGTACTATGTCTGCAGTCTCTGATCATCTCCTGTACTATGTCTGCAGTCTCTGATCATCTCCTGTATTATGTCTGCAGTCTCTGATCATCTCCTGTACTATGTCTGCAGTCTCTGATCATCTCCTGTATTATATCCGCAGTCTCTGACCGTCTCTTGTGTCGAGCCCATAGTCTTTGACCGAACCTTGTTGTTTGTCTTCTGTCTCTGACACTGAATATTCACAGATTTCTATGTGTGGCCCTTTGGTAAAGTCAAGGGTCACACGTGAGGCCCCCTTTATCAAGAAAGTAGACCGCCACTTTTATAAAATAATACAGCAAATTCAAAACAATATGGCGTAAAGAATCCCCTGCTCCATTGTGATTGGTGGTAATGGACCGTAGGCATTCATAGACATCATATAGACAAAAGATGTCTTCTGCCTCCTATTAATGACTATATCTGCACCTTTCTGCACCTTTAAGCAGGGGGGGGGGGGGGATTGCACAAGGTGAGCAGAGACCCTCCATCCAGCTTGCCCTGGTATTTGCTTGAATGAAGAAGCCGCCATCGGGAGAGGATGAAAGGAGTTATTGTCCCTTAACTCTGCGTGTGCTGGAACAGATGGGAAGCGCTGGGCCCTCGCTGCTCGGGATTAAGACCTGTTCGGGGGCCCTCATGGCTGATTTGAGGTTAATACAAGTGGAAGGAAGCTCTGGGTTTTTTCAGGAGGTGTCCCGGGTGAGGAGCAGATGGTGGAGCCTCCCTCCAGCTTACTCAGCTGCTCAGGGAAGCTCCGGGGCCACCTCCGGCGTAAAACATTTCCACAAACATCTTGTGGATTTAAAAGCAAAGATCTGGTGTGTTTTGTGAACCGTTTGCCTGTATGGGGGTCCCATTGTGCTTTGTTCCTCCCATACACAGCGATAGACCCATCTCCGGCTTATATCCTTCATCTCCCAAACCTCTCGTCTTTGAATTGTGAGCCTTGTATGGAGGCTCTATATATAGAGGTTTGGGGTGATTGGAGCCCCCGGGAGACGTCACCTTTGGCCTGTCACTTCCTTGGCTTGTCACCATTGCTCACCAACAACGTGACCCTGCACTAATCCAATGAGTGTCAATACATGTTGCTGCAAATAAGGACTGCATAGAAGAGATAGACATCTCCGTACCAACCCCCCCCCCCTCACCCCCTCACCCCCAGCCACTCATAACCACCACACAGAGGAGTTCTGTCTAAACTTGCCCGAAGGAGAGAAGGCAAATTATGGCCTTTCAAGGCCTCAGCGCCTCACAGGAGTCTCGGCTCATAAGCCTCCATTGATTAGTCAGCCGTTACAGATAGAAGAATGTCAACGAGTCCCCTGCTGACATGTAACTGATTATTGGGGTGTGACATTCCACCCTCGGGGGCCGAAGAGCAGCGGAGATTTGGATTGGTCGGCTGAAAATCTCTCACACAATGGTCACATGTCTGAGCGACTGCGGGGAATTTGGGGATAAAGAGAATGGAAATTTTCCCCGACTAATCTATTTAATGGTGCCGCTTTGTTCCTCTGCAAAGTGCATTTGATCTGCAAAACGGCAATTCCAAATCGCAAATCTGCAATCCAAAGCGGAAACCCCAAATCTGCACCCCCAAATCTGCAACCCCAAATCCGCACCCCCAAACGACAATCCAAAGCGGCAATCCCAAATCTGCAATTCCAAATCCCAAAACTGCAATCCAAAGCGGAAACCCCAAATCTGCAATTCCAAATCGGCACCCCCCAAACGACAATCCAAAGCGGCAATCCCAAATCTGCAACCCCCAAATCTGCAATTCCAAATTCCAAAACTGCAACCCCAAACCTGCAACTTCAAACGACAATCCAAATCCGCACCCCTAAATTCCAAAATCCAAAACTGCAATCCAAAGCGGAAACCCCAAATCTGCAATTCCAAATCTGCAATTCCAAATCTGCAATTCCAAATCTGCAATTCCAAATCTGCAATTCCAAATCGGCAACCCCCAAATCTGCAATCCCAAATCCGCACCCCCAAATCCGCACCCCCAAAATCCAAAACTGCAATTCCAAATCTGCAATTCCAAATCGGCAACCCCCAAATCTGCAACCCCCAAATCTGCAACCCCCAAATCTGCAATTCCAAATCGGCAAACCCCAAATCGGCAACCCCCAAATCTGCAGCCCCCAAACGGCAATTCCAAATTCCAAAATCCAAAACTGCAATCCAAAGCGGAAACCCCAAATTTGCAATTCCAAATCGGCACCCCCCCAAATCTGCAACCCCAAATCTGCAACTTCAAACTACATTCCAAATCTGCAACCCCCAAATCCGCACCCCCAAACGGCAATCCAGGTTCATTCATGAAGACCGCGGACAACAGACAGAATGCAGTGAACTCCAGATCTCCCCTTTCACAGACCTTGCTGCCATAAGATGATTTCTGATTGGTCCTCATGGGGTCTGGCGCTGTACTCGGGATAGTGTCTGGGGTTTTTCTTTGTCAGAGAGCAGTTTAAAGATTTTTTTCCACGTAATCTAATAAGGTTACAGCTGCTGCCGGGTTCACTAATGGCTCAGGCCTCACACTGCCACCGAAATCAGCAGATTCCGGGCCGATCAAACTGATTACATCAACCAGGAACGAGCGACATCGTAGGGGTCTATTGGGGTATAATGGAGGCTACAGAAGGCAGAAGAGCTTACATTCTAATTTCAGATATAGATCAGTTCAGTAATATACCAATGCAGCTTATAATGGAGCCTGGACTGGCCTGGTTTTGTGGTGTGGAACCGAACTCAGGAGAATGAATACTCGGAGTACCGGGCCTGTAATGTGCGGTGCTGATCCGCTTATCCGGGTAATGAATACTCGGAGTACCGGCCTGTAATGTGCGGTGCTGATCCGCTTATCCGGGTAATGAATACTCGGAGTACCGGCCTGTAATGTGCGGTGCTGATCCGGTTATCCGGGTAATGAATACTCGGAGTACCGGCCTGTAATGTGCGGTGCTGATCCGGTTATCCGGGTAATGAATACTCCGAGTACTGGGGGCCTGTAATGTGCGGTGCTGATCCGGTTATCTGGGTAATGAATATTTGGAGTACCGGGCCTGTAATGTGCGGTGCTGATCCGCTTATCCGGGTGATGAATACTCGGAGTACCGGCCTGTAATGTGCGGTGCTGATCCGGTTATCCGGGTAATGAATACTCGGAGTACGGGCCTGTAATGTGCGGTGCTGATCCGGTTATCCGGGTAATGAATACTCCGAGTACTGGGGGCCTGTAATGTGCGGTGCTGATCCGGTTATCTGGGTAATGAATATTTGGAGTACCGGGCCTGTAATGTGCGGTGCTGATCCGGTTATCCGGGTGATGAATACTCGGAGTACTGGCCTGTAATGTGCGGTGCTGATCCGGTTATCTGGCCTGTAATGTGCGGTGCTGATCCGGTTATCCGGGTGATGAATACTCGGAGTACTGGCCTGTAATGTGCGGTGCTGATCCGGTTATCCGGGTAATGAATAAACGGAGTAACGGGGGCCTGTAATGTGCGGTGCTGATCCGGTTATCCGGGTAATGAATACTCAGTACCGGGCCTGTAATGTGCGGTGCTGATCCGGTTATCCGGGTGATGAATACTCGGAGTACTGGCCTGTAATGTGCGGTGCTGATCCGGTTATCCGGGTAATGAATAAACGGAGTAACGGGGGCCTGTAATGTGCGGTGCTGATCTGGTTATCCGGGTAATGAATAAACGGAGTAACGGGGACCTGTAATGTGCGGTGCTGATCCGGTTATCCGGGTGATGAATACTCGGAGTACCGGCCTGTAATGTGCGGTGCTGATCCGGTTATCCGGGTCGGGAGAGGAAGGGGTGAATTATTCTCTCCACACAGGGAGATTATTGGAAGAAAACCTCTCCATTCCTGACAGGCCTCTCCAGAAGTTCACAATCTAATATGTTTTCCTACTGCTTGTTTAAACACAGTTAATTAGGCGGTGACCGCCATGTGAACCGCGCCGTGTATATCTAATCTGTATGGCAGCCAGTGTGCGGCATGGCTGCAGGAATAAACAAGCCTTGGTGACGGGGGTAGCAGCCCTCCCCCTCTTCACTGGACCCGTGCTCTCCCCCCCCCCCCACCTCCCTGGACCTATGCCCTCACCTCGACCTCCCTGGACCCGTGCCCTCCTCCCTGGACCCGTGCCCTCCCCCCCCACCTCCCTGGACCCGTGCCTGCCCCCCCCCCCCACCTTCCTGGACCCGTTCCAGAGTGCCGGAGCAGTTATGCCTTTGTGAATTGGGGTGCCATGCAATATGGGTGGCACTGCCGTGTGCGAATGACATTCCTTGGCACAACTCTCACTCTAACATGCGCATTGCTTACCCCCCCCCCCCCAATGGAAAGATCTGCCGTGGCTGCAATGAGCATGTTACTTTGCTGCCACGTGACGGTGTGGCAGTTGCTCTGCCCTTTGCTGTGGGCAGCCTCTCCTCCAACTCAGAGCTGAAGATCATTGGGTGCCAAGGGGTTAACAGCAGCCCCAGCATCTGGGGGACGTTTCCTCCGGTTGGGGTCTGCGGAGGAAAGATTGTGGCATTGCAGGATTAGAGGTGCCTCTAGGCAGCATCTCATTTTATTCCTTTGTAAAGTCCGCCATCGCCGCCACAGCTGGTTTACATGCCTTGTTCAAAGAAAACCAAAAACCCCTTAAATGTGCTGCAAGAATCCAGGAGCCGCGCGTTACCGACCCTCCTTGAGGGGCTTCATCCCAGCGCTGGACTTTCCCCCGCCCCAGGAATGCTGTATAGAATTACCTTCCTACCCAGAGCTGATCATTCCACGCCTCTAGACCTTACCTTACACATGAGCCTTGTGTGGGGAACCAAGTATACCACGTCCACAGCCACCCCTCTGTCCATATATACCACATCCACAGCCGCCCCTCTGTCCAGGTATACCACGTCCACAGCCACCCCCTCTGTCCAAGTATACCACATCCACAGCCACCTCTCTGTCCAAGTATACCACGTCCACAGCCACCCCCTCTGTCCAAGTATACCACGTCCACCCCTCTGTCCGAGTATACCACGTCCACCCCTCTGTCCGGGTATACCACGTCCACCCCTCTGTCCGGGTATACCACGTCCACCCCTCTGTCCGGGTATACCACGTCCACCCCTCTGTCCGGGTATACCACGTCCACCCCTCTGTCCGGGTATACTACGTCCACCGCCCCCCCCCCCCCCCCCCCTGTCCAAGGTTTTACCACTAACCATAGAACAGGATCACATCAGGTAGTGATGGACAGATGGCAAGACTGCAGACTAGGACAACCAGGATAGCAGCCAGAGGTCAGGGCAGGCAGTGGACATGGGTAGTCAGAATACAAGCCAAGGATTGAGGCAGGCAGTGGAAAGGAATAGATAAAATGCAAGCTAAAGGTCAAGGAATGCAGTGAGCACAAAATATTAGCCAGAGATCAGGGCAGTCAGTGGAAAGGGATAGTCGGGGTACAAGCCAAGGGTCAGGCAAGCAGCGGACACAGATAATCGGGGGACTTGCCAGAGGTCATTGATACTCAGGATACAAACTAAAGATCAAGGCAGGCAGTGGACACGGATAACCATAATATTAGCAAGGGGTCAGGGCAGGCAGAGGAAAAGGATTGTCAGGTTAAAAGACAAAGGTCAGGCAAATAGCAGACACAGATAACAAGGATAGTTGCCAGAAGTCAGGACAGGCAGAGATCAGGGATAGACAGGATACAAACTAAGGTCAAGGCAGGCAATGGACACGGATAACCAGGGTACTTGCCAGAGGAGAAGGATCATCATGATAAAAGACAAAAGTCGGGCAAGCATCGGATACAGATAGCCAGGATATGTGGCATAGGTCAGGGCAGGCAGAGATAGCCAGGATACAGGCCAATGATTGATACACCGGAGTCACTAGGATATAAGCTGGGTACAGGAGAGACTCTGAATCTATAATAATGATAATCGAAATATTATATTATCTCACCACTATAGATAACCCTAGCTTGGCAATGAGGGCTAATAATTGTTTTGTTTCCCTTCAAACTACTTATCTCTGAAATACTGAACCTGATATCAAATGGATTAGATGTGTCCGATAACATGTGAGGAACTTTGTCAGCTACTGCCCCCCCCGTCCCCCCGTCAGTGTTTTGCATGTGCAAAAGTGGCAAAAAAAAAACCTTAGCTGTATCCAACGTGTGAATATCATACAAATAAATAAGATGAATGTGGGAGAAGCAGGGAGATTCTTGCACTGCAGGTCCTCAGGTACAGCTTCCCCTCCAGCAAGGAGAACGTTGATCAACACAGCAGTGACATCACCGAGTCTCACTCATTAAAGTGATTGGTTGGTTACCCCGGAGGGCACACATGGTGCTTTCATTGCTCAGTAATAACTTGTACCAAATGTTTTAGTCTTACATTCTCACCTGTGACGATCGTCCCTTTGTTACCCACATTAATAGAGGTATATGTGAGCTTTGACTATGATCTGATCATGTATGATGTAGGTCAGATTTGTTCTTACCTTCTCTCCTTTTACCTCCTAGGTTTTCACCTAAGTGGTACGGTGACGGAGCCGGCGACGCAGTCTGAGCCAGAAGCCACCTACAAAGTAGCCATCAGCTTCGACCGCTGCAAGATCACCTCAGTGACCTGTGGCTGCGGCAACAGGGACATTTTCTACTGCGCCCACGTAGTGGCGCTCTCGCTCTACCGCATCCGCAAGCCAGACCAGGTCAAACTGCGTCTTCCCATCTCAGAGACCCTCTTCCAAATGAACAGAGACCAGCTGCAGAAGTTTGTCCAGTACCTGATCACGGCGCACCACACGGAAGTGCTTCCCACCGCTCAGAAACTGGCTGACGAGATCTTGTCCTCCAATTCCGAAATCAACCAAGTGCACGGTGAGTAGCGCGCCGCCGACTCTGCTCGCCTGCAAGCGTTATTATACACCTCGGCTTCGGAAGACCCCCCCTCATGACCAGGCCCCCCCCCCCCTCATGACCAGGCCACCCCCCCCCCTCATGACCAGGCCACCCCCCCCTCATGACCAGGCCACCCCCCCCTCATGACCAGGCCACCCCCCCCTCATGACCAGGCCACCCCCCCTCATGACCAGGCCATTCTTTTACTATTCAGCACTGCGGTACTTTATCTGGTAATTGCGCGGTCGTGTAACGCTGTACACAAATGACATGTATATCTTTTTTATTTATTTATTTTTTTCACACAAATAGGAATTTTTGGTTATTTGAACACAACTGTTTTTTTTTTTTGTTGCGCTATAAATGAAAAAGATTTACATTTTTGAAAAGAACAAAACAATATTTTTTACTTTCTGCCATCAAACGCATCCAAAAAAAAAATCCCAATAAGTGTATATTGATTAGTTTGCGTGAAGGTTATAGCGTCTACAAACTATGATATATACTGTATACTGGAATTATTATTATTTTTTTTACTAATGACGGCGATCAGCGACTTATAGTGGGATTGTGATAGTGTGGCGGACAATCTGACAATAACTGACACTGGGGTGGGAACTTACTAACTGCCACTGACATCACCAGTGACACTAATACAGTGATCAGTGCTAATACTATACACTGTCACTGTACTAATGACACTGGCTGGGAAGGGGTTAACAGTTGGGAGTTAAATGTGTGCTTAACTAACCCCCCCCCCCCCCCAAATTACCCCTTTTCGGAAAGTAGACAGTCCAAAGTATTTAGTAAGAGGAATTGCAACATTTTTAAAGTTGTCATTTTTTTGTCACTTTTTTTGGGAAAATTTTAAAATAAAAATGTGTTTTTTTCCACAATTTATTTTTTTATATACTGTCACCAGTGTAGTACAGAATTATCATAATGGGTGTGGCGGTGATCAGGGACACTGACTGGTGACAGTATGTCATTTAAAAAATTTTAATATTTTATTTTATTATTACATTTGTTTTTCTTAAGATCTTTTTTTTTTTTTTTCGCACTGTGACCGGAGCAATACAGTGTTACCATTTTTTTTTAATTATTATTATTGTTATTAATATTTTCTTTTACACCTGATTGTTTATAGTAGTGAATTTCACTGGTATATAAGCAACCATTGATTCATTCAGTGTGTTGTGTTGTGATTAGCTGTGATTGGCCACAGTTAATTACATAGTATAGATAAAATGTGATTTGCCCGGTCTGTACCATGTGATCACATTGACCAATCACACCTAACACAATTGCACACATTGGATGGCATGAAAGGAAGCCATTCATTGTTTACAATTTGTCATGCGTTCTGCTGGGATTGGTCATAGCGATCACATGGTACCGGCAGTGGCCTGGTACTGGTCAGTCATTGGCTGTGCCCGATTGTGCCGCAGCTGCATGCGAGGTTTGTTTTGGGAGGACGTCATATGATGTCCACCCGGATCGATGGAATTGGTTCCAACTGGTTCATTGAAACCTCCCCATTTATGTAAATCCGGTTCTTGTCTTTTTGTATTAATACGAGAGTCTCTAAGCTGCTTTGTGTTCGCTTCCAGGGGCCCCCGATCCCACCGCCGGGGCCAGCATCAATGATGAAAACTGCTGGCACTTGGATGAAGAGCAAGTCAGGGAACAGGTGAAGCTCTTCCTGTCTCAGGGTGGATACTACAGCTCGGGAAAACAACTCAACTCCATGTTTGCCAAGGTAAAGCTTCGAAGGTGCCTTTAAAGGCGAAGTTCCCCCCTCGCAGCATGTTACATGTACCTGTATTTAGGGTGAAATGTGTTCCAGCTCCTGCAACCCCCCCCCCCCCCCGATCCCCGCCTCAGTGGGAAAGGGGATCTTCTCCCTGTACTCGCTGTCGGAATAAAAAAAACAGCAGGGCTCCACCCCCACGCGGCTGCGTCTTTCATTTACAATTCTCTGTGAAATGGATAAACTACAACTACCGGCATCCACTGCGGCGGACGGCTCGTAGTTCTGAATGGACAGCGGGGGGGGGATGATGAGCGCTCTTGTAGTTCATTAACAAGTCCTGCAGCTTGTAAACAGTCCGTCCATATGGGAGGTATGGGGGCATGTCTGCAGGAGCCTGACATTGCACCCCCGATCCACTGATTACGTGTGCAATACTCTCCAGGCTCCTCAAGGGAAAAAGATAGATGCAACCCCCAAAAATATATATGCATTTATTATTTTATTTTTTTTCTTAACACATGTACATCAGGAAAGGGGGGGGGGGGGCTTTAACCACTTAAGGACCGGCCAATATTTTTAGAAAATTAAAATATATAATATCATTTTTTTTTTTTTTTCAGACACCCTAGACCAGGGATCCTCAAGCTACGGCCCTCCAGCTGTTGCAGAACTACACATCCCATGAGGCATTGCAAAACTCTGACATTCACAGACATGACTGGGCATGATGGGAATTGTAGTTCCTGAACAACTGGAGGGCCATAGTTTGAAGACCCCTGCCCTAGAGAATAAAATGGCGATGTTTGCAATAGCTTTTCACAACCTATTTGCGCAGCGTTCTTACAAACGCAATTTGTAAAAAATACACTTTTTTTTTTATTAAAAAAGAAGAAAACAGTAAAGTTAGTCTAATATTTATTTTGTGAAAGATAATATTACGCCAAGTAAATTGATACCCAACATGTCAAATTTATAAATTGCGCCCGCTCGTGGAATGACGGCAAACGCTGACACTTAAAAATATCCATAGGCGACGTTTAAAAATGTCTACAGGTTTAGAGTTGCAGAGGAGCTCTAGAATGCTAGAATTATTTTTTTTGTTAACAGAAAAGAGAATGCTAGAATTATTGCTCTCGCTCTGACGGCCGCGGCGATGCCTCACATGTGTGGTTTGAACACCGTTTACATACGCAGGCGTGACTTGCGTATGCGTTCACTTCTGCGTGTGAGCACGGAAGGACGGGGCACTTTACTTTTTTTTTTTTTTTTGGATCACTTTTATTCCTTGTAAACATCCCTTGTAATAGAAAAAAACCATGACAGGTCCTCTTATATATGAGATCCGGGGGGGTCAAAAAGACGTCACATCTTATATTTGCAATAAAAAAAAAAAAAACGTCCCCTTTAAGACCATTGGGGGGGTGGAAGTGACGTTTGATGTCGCTTCCGTCATCCAATGGGGGCTGAGCGGGGGCCGTCTTTCCCTCCCTCGACTTCCAGCCTCACATGGGCAAGGAATCGATCGGATCGTCCCTTTGCGGGAATATCGTGTGACATAAAAAAGTTGGAGCTAGCGCTGTTTTATTCTCGGGGGTGTCTGCTCTCAGAACAAAGATCATGTTTTGGGGGTTCATTTAATCTTCAGGCCTAAAATTATTTTATAAAGATGGGACACGAAAAAAAAAACCACACGGCTCTGGCAGCGAAAGGGTTAATGCCGATGTAAACCCAACAATTCTATTGTCATATTGATGTTTTATTTCATTATAATGATCCCGGGTGATCCTGCCATAAAGATTCCTGTTCAGCCACTTCCTGTCATACGGTGACATCGTTTTGTCGCCGTGTTCCTGCGCTCCGTGGTTGTTTCAGCACGTGGCATGGCGTGATCCACTGTTGTCACCATTAGGAGCCCCGCCCTGAGAAATGCCATACAGCTATGGCTGGTGTTCATTGAGACATGAAGTGGCAGCAAAGAGGGTGCAGGAGATCTGCAGCGCACAGAGGTGTAGCAGAGGAGGAGAAAGGGTTAAACCAATGTAAAAAAATAAATTGTCAGATGTTTATGGCGCACAGTGCAGACTAAAGGTGCAGTCCGGGGGGGACATCCACATAAAGGGGAACGCCGGGTCATGGTTCTGTTTTTTTAGGGTGGTGTCGGGGAAGGTCGGCTCTTTGTTGTGGTCGGTGTCCCTGTTTCCTGTCCCGGTGACCACACAGGAAGTGAGGGGGGAAGGGCGAGTCTCTTGTGTTCCGATGCAGCTGGAGTGTTGGTGTTAATGATGGCGTCTGTTCCCCCAGGTGCGAGAGATGCTGCGGATGAGAGATTCCAACGGAGCGCGCATGCTGACCCTGATAACCGAGCAGTTCATGGCGGACCCCCGGCTGGCGCTGTGGAGGCAACAGGGGAGCGGAATGACGGATAAGTGCCGGCAACTTTGGGATGAGCTGGGTGAGTGTCCCTGGAGAGTTCCCTGGGAATTATAAATCAACGTTCCCATATAGAGAACGCGTATCGATCGTCAACCATATCATAACGTATCGATCGTCAACCATATCATAATGTATCAAAGTATCCATTTCATCCAATTAAAGTTCTCTCTCCCTTACAGTGGCCGAGTATTAGTGCTGAACTCCAGGCATGGATATTGTTATATAATTACATTGTTCCAGCAACTATGTATATTCCATACCTGGCCGATGCCCCTGGAAGCTGGAAATCACCATAATAGACATCCCTTCTACACCCCTATTGCGCCCCTATGCCCCTCCTAGGCCCCTACTATAGCTCTACTATAGCTCTTCTACGCCCCTACTATAGCTCTTCTACGCCCCTACTATAGCTCTTCTACGCCCCTACTATAGCTCTTCTACGCCCCTACTATAGCTCTTCTACGCCCCTACTATAGCTCTTCTACGCCCCTACTATAGCTCTTCTACGCCCCTACTATAGCTCTTCTACGCCCCTACTATAGCTCTTCTACGCCCCTACTACAGCTCTTCTACGCCCCTACTACAGCTCTTCTACGCCCCTACTACAGCTCTTCTACGCCCCTACTACAGCTCTTCTACGCCCCTACTACAGCTCTTCTACGCCCCTACTACAGCTCTTCTACGCCCCTACTACAGCTCTTCTACGCCCCTACTATAGCTCTTCTACGCCCCTACTACAGCTCTTCTACGCCCCTACAATAGCTCTTCTACGCCCCTACTATAGCTCTTCTACGCCCCTACAATAGCTCTTCTACGCCCCTACTATAGCTCTTCTACGCCCCTACAATAGCTCTTCTACGCCCCTACAATAGCTCTTCTACGCCCCTACAATAGCTCTTCTACGCCCCTACAATAGCTCTTCTACGCCCCTACAATAGCTCTTCTACGCCCCTACAATAGCTCTTCTACGCCCCTACTTTAGCTCTTCCTACTTTAACTCTTCTATGCCCCTACTACAGCTCTTCTACGCCCCTACTACAGCTCTTCTACGCCCCTACTACAGCTCTTCTACGCCCCTACTACAGCTCTTCTACGCCCCTACTATAGCTCTTCTACGCCCCTACTAAAGCTCTTCTACGCCCCTACTATAGCTCTACTACGCCCCTACAATAGCTCTTCTACGCCCCTACAATAGCTCTTCTACGCCCCTACAATAGCTCTTCTACGCCCCTACAATAGCTCTTCTACGCCCCTACAATAGCTCTTCTACGCCCCTACAATAGCTCTTCTACGCCCCTACAATAGCTCTTCTACGCCCCTACTACAGCTCTACTACGCCCCTACTACAGCTCTTCTACGCCCCTACTACAGCTCTACTACGTCCCTACTACAGCTCTACTACGTCCCTACTACAGCTCTACTACGCCCCTACTACAGCTCTACTACGCCCCTACTATAGCGGCTGCCCTGCTGTATTGTGAACGCAGGAGGTCAGCAACTCAGTAGAAGCACCAATCGGGGCTCATTCACACCACCCACTGCATTTGTAAAATTATAAATGCAGTGCAGCTTTTGCAATGTGATATATACTAAAGAAAAATATATTGTCCACAAGATCTCCAAAAAGAAATCCTAAAAAAAACTTCAATGGAATAAAATATATATATATGGAAACACAAAATTTTACCATCCGTATATTACTTTTGTTCATTGAAGTTTAGCTGTGTATTATTGTGTGTGTGTGTGTGTATATATATATATATAATCTCAACAATATAATACACAGCAAAGGCATTCACTTAAAATACATAATAAATGCCTATTAAATAATAAGTGAAAAGCCCTTCCCCCAACCCTAATACAACATGAATACAATCTCTGTACACTCCGCCCGCCGTGTTTTGTCTTCCCCGATATCAGTGTCGATACTAAGCAGTTCCACGAGTTCTCCCGCAAATCCTCCGATTCCTGAAAGCCGTACTTTTGCGGTGCTTAAAGCGGAGCTCCACCCAAAAGTGGAACTTCTGCACATTTGTCACCTTTCGGGGGGGGGGGGGGGGGGGGGGGAGGTGTGGGGGGGGGGGGGGGGGGGTACTTATCTTTGACGGCCACAGCTGTTGTCAGCGCTAGGCTCCCTCCTCCTTCCCCCGCCGCCGGGCCAGTCAGAGAGCGCAGCGGGTGCCTCGCACATGTGCAGTAGGAACCCGGCGTGAAGCCGTAATGCTGCAATACCAGGCTCCATTACTGGCTATGGTGGCGACAGCATGATGGAAAGATCAGCTGTGGTGCCGACATCGCTGGACTTCAGGACAGGTAAGTGTCCGATTTATTAAAAGTCAGCAGTTCCAGTATGTGTACAGTGAGTGTAGCTGCTGGCTTTTAATTTTTGCAGCGGTGGGCGGAGCTCCACTTTAAGTTGCGCACAATGTAACTCTGTGATTAGGGGGACGTTTTTGTCACCCCCACATAGGCTGCTTTCACACCTGAGCGGTGCGGGGCGGCGACGGTAAAGCAGCGCTATATTTAGCGCTGCTTACCATCGCTTTACCCGCGGTATGCGGCCGCTAGCGGGGTGGTTTTAACCCCCGCTAGCGGCCGCAAAAGGGTTAAAAACCTCCGCAAACCGCCGCTGCAGCGGCGGTTTGCGGGCGGTATTACCGCGGTTTCCCATTGATTTCAATGGGAACGAGCGGTATAGGAGCGGTAAATACACCGCTCCTACACCGCTCCAAAGATGCAGCTAGCAGGACTTTTTTTACCGTCCTGCTAGCGCACCGCTCCAGTGTGAAAGCCCGCCGGCTTTCACACTGGAGTGAATGGGGCCGGTTTTTTTCAGGCGGTGTACAGGCGCTATTTTTAGCGCTGTACCGCCTGAAAACCGCCCCAGTGTGAAAGGGGCCATAGAGGTTATAATATTAAAGGCTATTTTTCCTTTCAGTCTTCAGATGTTCCTTTATACCAGGGGTCTCAAACTGGTGGCCCTCCCCCATCGCTGTTGCAAAACTACAAGTCCCATCATGCCTCTGCCTGTGGGAGTCATGCTTGTAACTGTCAGCCTTGCAATGCCTCATGGGACTTGTAGTTTCACAACAGCTGGAGGGCCGTCATTTGAGACCCCTCTGCTTTATACAATGAAGTGCCCATGTGGGGGAGACGACTCGGAAAATTAAAGATTGCCCACCATAAGTATATGATTTGGGATCCAATTACCCCGGCAGGACTTTTTATAGAAAAGGGACATGCGGTGTCTCAGCTTAAAGCGGTAGTAAACCCCCAGAGAGCGAGGCCCCCCAGCGCCACACTGTCGCTGCTGAGAGGGCTTCAATCTTCCACTGGTCTTCCTTCCAGGTTCGTGGCCCCACCGGCTACGTGAGTGGCCGGAGGCGTGATGATGTCACCCCCCGCGCGGGAGCCGCCATTTACGGCACAGACTCTGAAAGGCCCAGCACTGTATGCCGGAGCCGGACCTTCAAAGCGCATGAGCTGGTGACGTCACCCCGGCAACATGCACTTTGAATGTCTCCTAAACAAGGGAAGTATAAGAGGTATTTCCAGTACCTACAGGTAAGCCTTATTATAGACTCACCTGTAGGTATAAGTCAGGGCTCGACAATCCCCAGGCGCCAGGGCACCATGGCGACTAGAATTAGTGACCTGGCGCCCGGGGCAGCCCATCTGGGGTATCCTGTCTCGGTGCGGACCCCCCTCCTCGGCCCGCGATTGCGTCGGGCCGCGCCGGCCGGTAATCGAGGCCGCGGCTTTGCGGCCTTCTGCAAGCCTATGCTTCCTTATAAGATCTTGGCGCCATCTAGTGGTGGCCGTTGGTATGACATCCAGCAATGCTAATGGAGCCCTGCCTGCTGCCTCCATTTACACAGGCGAATAGAACCAAAATACACACACATATTTATTTATTTATATATATATATATATACATCCATATATATATGTATGTGTGTGTGTGTGTGTGTGTGTGTGTGTGTGTGTGTGTGTATGTATGCTTTGGTTGTAGTCGTCTGTGTACATTTTAAGATAGCTTTTTTTCAATATAAAAATTAACCATTGTCGGTCGTTATTGATCGGCTTTTTTTCTCCTCGTGCTGTCAGGGCGAGGAAAAAAAATAGCCGATTACCGGCTGTGTTGGCATCACGTTATCAGCTGTCATTGGCTGACAGCTGATCACGTGGTAAGGGGTCGGGATCGACCCCTTACTCGGATCGGTGATCCAGCGAGTCTCAGACAGGGGACAACGTCATAGGACGTAGTCCCGGCAAAGCAGAACGACGGCTACAGCGCGGATCTCAAGAAGTTAAAAAAAAAAAAAAAAAAAAACTGGCTCCTAGATTCCAAGCAAATTTGTCAAGCCCTGGTATAAGTGGTGTAACAGAGCTTACTATCACTTTAAGATTATGGTAATCGATGGGATACAAAAGAATAGAAGAGGAGAGAACTGTGAATTATTGTTGAGGAAACATGAGGTGCAATGGATCCATGCTTTGGACACGCTGTACCCAGAGGGATTCAATTCAGGACTGGATTCGTATCTTTTCATATAATAATATTTTTTTTTGTACATTTTTATATATCTTCGTATTTTACCATCTTTTATGAAATACTATTGAATGGTCTCTGTAGATATACTGAACTTTGATCCCGCAGTATCTTGTTTTATAGATCTTTATATAAATTCTTATATTTTCCAATAATAGGTTAATGCTTGGATGGTTCTGACGAGATGTCGGTAGGTGGACCAACCACCTTAACGACTTCCCTGCTCTGAATAATGAACATATTATGTAGATATTTCCTTCATTTTGTGTTGATTGAATAATTGATTGCAAATGTTTCTAAAATGTATATTGATGTGTTCCTATGTGAAGAAGGGTCGGATCTCTCATGCTTTGGAATAGTCCTGACATGTTTGTATAATTTTATTTTCTGCATAAAATTCTATGTGCAGCAATCCCTTGAATGTTTTCTATATATAAATAAAATGAAAAGCGAAGGATTGTTGCACTTGAAATGTATAAAAAAAAAAAAAAAAAAAGTTACAAACAAACAGGACACATTATGCATCGTTTGTTTGTTTGTAACTTTTTTTAGTTTTTTTTTTTTTAAATACATTTTAAGCGCAGCAATAACTATAGTTTTTCTTATCTAAATATTACCTGTGGGAAGGCTTTATTACTTTGCACTGGGAACGACCGCCGGAGCACATTTCCCCTTATCAATTGGAATATATACAGTATCTCACAAAAGTAAGTACACCCCTCAGTCACATTTGTGTAAATATTTTCTTCTCTCTTTTCATGTGACAACACTGAAGAAATGACACTTGTCTACAATGTAAAGTAGTGAGTGTACAGCTTGTATAACAGTGTAAATTTGCCGTCCCCTCAAAATAACTCAACACAAAGCCATTAATGTCTAAACCGCTGGCAACAAAAGTCAGTACACCCCTAAGTGAAAATCTCCAAAGTGTCAATATTTTGTGTGGCCACCATTATTTTCCAGCACTGCCTTAACCCTCTTGGGCATGGAGGTCACCAGAGCTTCAAAGGTTCCCCCTGGAGTCCTCTTCCCCTCCTCCATGATGACATCACGGAGCTGGTGGATGTTGGAGACCTTGCGCCCCTCCACCTTCCGTTTTGAGGATGTCCCACAGATGCTCAATAGGGTTTAGGTCTGGAGACATGCTTGGCCAGTCCATCACCTTTACCCTCAGCTTCTTTAGCAAGGCAGTGGTGGTGTTGGAGGTGTGTTTGGGGTGGTTATCATGTTGGAATACTGCCCTGCGGCCCAGTCTCTGAAGGGAGGGGATCATGCTCTGCTTCAGTATGTCACAGTACATGTTGGCATTCATGGTTCCCTCAATGATCTGTAGCCCCCCAGTGCTGGCAGCACTCATGCAGCCCCAGACCATGACACTCCCCCCACCATGACACTCCCCCCACCATGACACTCCCCCCACCATGACACTCCCCCCACCATGACACTCCCACCACCATGACACTCCCCCCACCATGCTTGACTGTAGACAAGACACACTTGTCTTTGTCCTCCTCACCTGGTTGCCCCCACACACGCTTGTCACCATCTGACACCAAATACCTTTATCTTGGTCTCATCAGACCACAGGACGTGGTTCCAGTAATCCATGTCCTTAGTCTGCTTGTCTTCAGAAAACTGTTTTCGGACTTTCTTGTGCACTACTTTACATTGTAGACAAGTGTCATTTCTTCAGTGTTGTCACATGAAAAGATACAAGAAAATATTTACACAAATGTGAGCGGTTTACTTGTGTGTGTGTATATGTATATATATATATATATATATATATATATATATATATATATATATATATATATATATATATATATATACACACACACAATACACACCGGTGTAAGCTGGACCAGTGCAAGTGTAAAACCTTCCACCCCTAAACTTCATCTTATATACATTATATATCTTTGGAAGCATCCTGGTTTGCATCAGATCTTTGAACTGATGGTTCCCCAGCTGGATTGGTTACTTCTCTGATTGGTGGGTACAGAACTGATTTTGATCGGCAGAATTGATGAGCGAACCATCTGAATCAGCCAATTGCCAGCTTTGATTTTGATTCTCCTGAATACATGCATTTCGGATCGTTCATTCTGCAATGAATCCTATTGCGGTTTGCTGGATTCCAACATTGCATAACCCTCATTGGCTCGCCATGCAAATATTCTGGAGAATGGAGAAGTGGTGATTGGATCCTCCCTACTCACCAGATAGATCAGGCCTCATTGTTTTGGGGGTGGAGAGGGGCGGCGCTGACTCCTGCAAGTAGCCTGTGCAGTGGGGATGTATCGGGGGTGGAGAGGGGCGGCGCTGGCTGTTACATTTGTATTTGCAAAGCTCGCGCTGCGAGCCTGTGCGGGGCAAAGATGTATGGTCCCAGGCAGCTGCAGTTAACTGACGGCGGCGGCGGGAGGAGGATACATGCACCACAGCCCTACTCGCACTGCTGATAATTTAACTCGCCAAATGCGAGCAGGCAAGTACAATTTTTGAGCCCTGAGATAGATGATAAGTTATTATTGCAGAAGTACTAAACCCCTCTCTGTTTGGTGTTCTCTCTTAGGGGCGCTGTGGGTGTGTATTGTGCTGAACCCTCACTGCAAACCGGAGGAGAAGGCTGCATGGCTTCGGCAGTTGAAGAAGTGGAGCGACATGGACGTGTGCCCGCTGGAGGATGGCAATTATGGCAACGACCTCCCGAACATCACCAACGCACTCCCGCAGAGTAACGGTCATGGTGAGCACACGTGTTTTGTTTGGTCTGCACACACGTGGGGGGCGGGGCCTATGATAGGATCCATTCACTTCTGGACTAGCGGTGTAGGAAAGGCTGTGACATCATCAACACTTCCTGTGAGTTTGACAATACAGGACCCAATGGGGCGGCTCTGCATCTCCCTCAGCAACAGATCCCTGCAATAGTGATCGATTGCTTAATGACAGCTATTTGATAAGAGCAAACAACTGATGATTATTAGAAGTGATCTGCTGCTGGATCGAGTTTTTTTACGTTTTTCTAAGAAAAATAAAAAAACATTGTTAGTGGTTCTAAAGCCAGAACATTCTTTACATGAATGCATTCCCTGCATTAAGCACCTCACACAAATATGCAGCCCCAGTAGCTTTTTTCCCCTGGGGCCCCATATTTGTGTATCTCCCCTTGTGTAGCGCGCTCCCAGCACAGAGACCGGGGTCTCACCGAGAGCCCCGGGCCCCGTACTAACGATCGGGCCCAGAACCCACGATTCCGGTGTCACCTGATCGCTGTGATAGCCTCTGATTGGCTTCCACAGTGATCAGTCACTGTGAAGCCCCCCTCATGTTTTCTCTCTCTGTGAATGGAGGCGAGAGATACAATGTATCTCTTTCCTTAAAAAGAAAAAAAAATGTGTGTAAAAAATAAAATTTAAAAACAATACAAAAAAATCCCTAGATCAAGGTTTGATGTAGTCCGTTCCGGGGTTAGTGTTTGGGTCAAAGGTCAGGGTCATAATTTTTTAGACAGGTATAAAAAAAAAAAAAGCAAAGTGCGCATTATTGTTTCTGGGCGGTACTTCGGGTACAAACAACAACTAACATACACATGTGGTATCACTGCGATCCTCAGGAGTGGGAGAATTTATTTTGGGCTGTTCTTTGGTGGGAGATTATGGTAGTAGCAAGAAAAATACAGCTAAATATAAATATATATTTTATTACTTTTTCAGGACAGTTTTCCTTTAACAATAAAAAATAAATAAATGCGGAGATATTATTACCATTTACTACCAAACGAAAGCCCAATTTGTCCTGAAAGAAACGCGGTCTAATCCTCCTGGATACACAAAGTAGTTCTGATGATTTGTACGGTTTTACTAACAAATGTCAAAGTTGAACAATTGTGCTTAGGCATTAAGATTTGTTTTACTCTTTAGACCCCTTTCACACTGAGGCGGTTTTCAGGCGTTTTTAGCACTAGAAATAGCGCCTGAAAACCGCCTCCCATTCTCTGCAATGTGCGCTCTCACACCAGGGCGGTGCACTTGGGGGACATTAGAAAAAGTCCTGCAAGCAGCATCTTTGGGGTGGTTTAGGGGCGCTGTATACAGCACTAGCAAAACGCCCGGCCCATTGCAACGAACGGGCAGCGCCAAAAAAGCGATTCTGAAGCGCTGCAACATGGGAGTTTTTAACCCCTTCTTTGGGGTTAAAATCGAAATGCACCGCTTAAACAGTGGTAAAGCGCCGATAAAACGAGCGCCGCTTTACCACTAATGGCTGACGCTTTCAGTGTGAAAGAATCCCAAGAGGAAAGAGTTAATATCCCCCGAATCCAAAACACTTAGCGGGACCCTCCCTCGGTCTTTTCCTGGTCTCATAGGACACGGGGGCAGCAGTGGGGGCAGTCAGTCTAATCCTGGGGGGGGATGTGGCTGTGGCGCGCTGTGTGTCTCTGGGGCTCACATTGTGCTGCTTAGGAATTTCGCCCTCCATTGCGAATCGCTTGCTTTGCTGGTGAATGCAAAAGAGGCGGATCCTAGATGGTCTGCAGAGGACCCGAGAAGAGGTGGTAAGGGGGCAGCTCTGTGCATTACCATTACACAGAGCAGGTAAGTATAACCGGTTTCCCTTTAGAACCACTAAAGTTAATGTATTACATAAGCTAAACCCCCTCCCCCCCATTATTCCTCCAGTCCCCCTCCCCCCCATTATTCCTCCAGTCCCCCTCCCCCCCATTATTCCTCCAGTCCCTCTCCCCCCCCATTATTCCTCCAGTCCCCCTCCCCCCCATTATTCCTCCAGTCCCCCTCCCCCCCATTATTCCTCCAGTCCCTCTCACACTTGCTGTGTTGGTGTGAAACACATAAGTGAGCGCAGCGTTATCTGTGAGACAAACCTGTGAAAATGTTGCCGTCGTGTTATTTTCTGTCTTCAGAAAACCAAATTCATCTCATCCTAAAGAGGCCCTGTCATCGCCCCCCCCCTACATTCTCACCTTATTAGTGCCCCCCCTGTTCTCTGCAGCCAGCACTGAAATGATTGGTGTGCAGTGAGGTCATGTGACTGTCTGGGCCTCGTGATGGACTACCAGATCCCAGAACTGTCACAGGAGAGGCGGTCCTACGATCCGTCTTCCCCAGAAATGTCGGGTATTGTCGCCGGGTGCAGAGGAGTAAGGAGCAGGGAGGGGGTGCTAGTAAGGTAAAAATAAAAGGGGTTTGGGGGTACCCTTTGCTCTGCATAGATGAACTGACATCGTCCACCCCCAGCCCCCACTGTACTTACCTCCACGAGTGATGAGCGGTCAGTACCTGCACAGCCAGGCGCACAGGGGCAGCCAGGCGCACAGGGGCAGCCGGGCGCACAGGGGCAGCCGGGCGCACAGGGGCAGCCGGGCGCACAGGGGCAGCCAGGCGCACAGGGGCAGCCACGCCCACATAGGCTGTTATGAACTGTTTTTAGCTGGGGCGTTTTTTGACTGTAAAAAGCCCCCCAAAACTAGTGAGTTCTGAGAGGAGGAGTTTTTCAGCTGTAGAAATACTCCAAGTCCCAAAAATGCTGATAAACGCTGATATACGCTCAAAAACGCAGCTCACCGGCGTTTAACATTTTTGATCCATAAAAAAACGCTAACACAGAAAAACGCAAAGAACGCTATTGCAAAAACTTTGAAAAAGCTACTGCAAAGCTACTGGTCTTTTTATAATATTATTTTAATGTCCGGTGTGTATCCGATGCCTGATGGATGTTTACATTGTAACAGCAATAAAAGTGTTAAAAAAATGTATAAAATAAAAAAAAATTTATTTTTTTTTTAAACGCCCCTGTCAAAGAAAACGCATACGTAAGTCGCTCCCGAAAAATGTAAACAGTGTTCAACTCACAGTTGTGTGATATCACTGCGATCATCAGAGTGAGAGCGATAATTCTACCACTGGACCTCCTCTGTTCCTCTAAACTGGTAACCTGTAAATATTTTTAAAGTGTCGCCTATGGAGATTTTTAAGGGTAAAAGTTTGTCGCCATTCCACAAGTGGGCACAATTTCGAAGCGTGACATGTTGGGTATCTATTTACTCGATGTAACATTATCTTTCACATTATACAAAAAAATTGGGCTCACTTTACTGTTTAGTTTTATTTATTTTTTTAATTCAGGAAAGTTTTTTTTTTTTTTCCCAAAAAAAATGCGTTTGAAAGACCGCTGCGCAAATACAGTGCGATATAAAATATTGTAACATCACCATTTTATTCTCTAGGGTCTCTGCTAAAAAATTATATATAATATTTGGGGTTTCTAATAATTTTTCTAGCCAAAAATACGGATTTTAAATTGTAAGTAACGATCGTCAGAAATGGGCTTAGTGGTGAAAGGGTTAACGATCGCTAATCTCTCCAATCGTTGTGTGACCTGTATGTCCAGCTGACCAGTTGTGTGCGTAGTGCAGCTCACACCCTCCGTGTCTCCTCCACCCCTCCCCCATTGTTATTCAGGAAGTGGAGATGTGTGAATTATGGATAATGTTGGTTTAGCTGAGAGCCGCTCTGCGCCCCGACCCGTTCTTCGCCCCCTCCTGATCGTCTTGATGAGCGCCACAAATCAGCAGCACCGTCAGGTGCTCTTGTCCTGATTGCTCCGCACGCCAGCCTCTTACCAGGAGGACAGGAGGCTGATTAGAGGCTCGGGATTGGATTCTCCGCCCAACTTCCCCGCCGCCTAAATCTTCCACTCAGACAATACTTGTTACGTGAGCGAGGACGCCGGGGCGTGAGCGGGCGCCGCGCCATCTCGACCACCTGGAGGAAAGAGGAGGGGGGGGGGGGGGGGCTTTTCTGAGGCTTCAATCTGGACAACGTGCTTGAAAAATAAAATAACCCCCCGATGGGCGCCTTAAAGCTCCACCCCCTGCACCGTTATCCCGCCTCCTATCCTTATCCTGATCACATTCTTAAAGAGGAACTGCAGTTTGCTAACATAATTTGTATTAAAAAACATCTTTGCCGTTCTGAAGCTTCCCTCCAACCACTTTGCATATTATTTTATATATACTGGGATTCTGTACTTGCCAAATATGCTGCAGAAATCTCCCTCCACTGAGTCCGGCTGCAGCCATTTTTACTGTGGGAAGCTTCACTTCCTGGATTTACAGAGGCACACCTCCAGCTCTGCAGCTCTCATTGGCCCTCTTATGACTCATCCCCCCTCCATTCCTGGCAGACTCTGAGTGAGAGAGAGATGTGTATGATGTCATAAGCCTAGACCAATGACCAGACAGGAAACAGGAAGTGGGCTGTATGAGGGATTTACTGGCAGAAAATAAAATGTTTTACTATCCAAAGTTATAACAACAACAACAACAACGGGAGGAGATTTCATAGAGGGAAAGATGAAAAAATTACTGAAGTTCCACTTTAAGCCCAACTCCGGTCTTCCCTTCAGTCCTGCACTGGTGTACCAGCTCCTCTACTGAGATGGCTTCCTCTATTGCACACTGTGAGCTTCTCAAAATGTGCATTAGAAGCTGCAGCAAGTCAGAGCCCCGCCCCATTTCCTGGCTGGAGGACGTCCAGCATCATCTAGCCCAGGAATGTTTTGTCTAAGATCAAGTGTACAATCTGTTCTTATCAGTGTCCAGTAGGGGGAGCTATGCCGGCATCCCTCCAGATGTGCCTGGCTTCTCATTGTCACCCCCCCCTTGCAGCTGCTGTGCTTGTACGGCATCCCCGGCATCCCCCCAGATGGGCCTGGCTTCTCATTGTCGCCCCCCCTTGCAGCCGCTGTGCTTGTACGGCATCCCCGGCATCCCTCCAGATGGGCCTGGCTTCTCATTGTCGCCCCCCCTTGCAGCTGCTGTGCTTGTACGGCATCCCCGGCATCCCTCCAGATGGGCCTGGCTTCTCATTGTCGCCCCCCCTTGCAGCTGCTGTGCTTGTACGGCATCCCCGGCATCCCTCCAGATGGGCCTGGCTTCTCATTGTCGCCCCCCTTGCAGCTGCTGTGCTTGTACGGCATCCCCGGCATCCCTCCAGATGGGCCTGGCTTCTCATTGTCACCCCCCCTTGCAGCTGCTGTGCTTGTACGGCATCCCTCCAGATGTGCCTGGCTTCTCATTGTCGCCCCCGCAGCTGCTGTGCTTGTACGGCATCCCCGGCGTCCCTCCAGATAATCCTGGATTCTCATTGTTGCCCCCCGCAGCTGCTGTGCTTGTACAGCATCCCCGGCATCCCTCCAGATGGGCCTGGCTTCTCATTGTTGCCCCCCCCCCCCGCAGCTGCTGTATTTGTACGGCATCCCCGGCATCCCTCCAGATGATCCTGGCTTCTCATTGTCACCCCCCCTTGCAGCTGCTGTGCTTGTACGGCATCCCTCCAGATGTGCCTGGCTCCTCATTGTTGCACCCCGCAGCTGCTGTGCTTGTACGGCATCCCTCCAGATGTGCCTGGCTTCTCATTGTTGCACCCCGCAGCTGCTGTGCTTGTACGGCATCCCTCCAGATGTGCCTGGCTTCTCATTGTCGCCCCCGCAGCTGCTGTGCTTGTACGGCATCCCTCCAGATAATCCTGGATTCTCATTGTTGCCCCCCCGCAGCTGCTGTGCTTGTACAGCATCCCCGGCATCCCTCCAGATGGGCCTGGCTTCTCATTGTTGCCCCCCCCCCGCAGCTGCTGTATTTGTACAGCATCCCCGGCATCCCTCCAGATGGGCCTGGCTTCTCATTGTTGCCCCCCCCCCCCCCCGCAGCTGCTGTATTTGTACGGCATCCCCGGTGTCCCTCCAGATGTGCCTGGCTTCTCATTGTCGCCCCCCGCAGCTGCTGTGTTTGTACGGCATCCCGCTATACGTGCATGGGCCTAGCTGGTCCCTGTCTGCTGCTGTGGCTTCTATGCTTGCCTCTCAGACTGTGCTGCATTAACAAGTGCTAAGGAATTGGATACAAGGTTTTACACCAAAATTTCACCCACGAGGTGATCATAACGGTCAAAACCAGTAAATGGAATAAGTTGAGTTAATAAAATCTCAATTTATTTGCGTAAGAAATAAAACAGACATGAATAGTAAACCCATTAAAATAGCGAATTGTAACCAGCCGTACACATGGTGATATGCAATGGTAGTAATAGAAAAAATGCTGTATAGACAACGCATTTCGCAAGCTCATCTTTCTTCTTCAGGAGTTGATGTCTGCGTGTGCAAAATGTCTGTAAAGTAAATATCAATGAGATATACAATACAGTGGAACCTCGGATTACGAGTATAATCCGTTCCAGGAGAATGCTTGTAATCCAAAACACTCGCATATCAAAGCGAGTTTCCCCATAGAAGTCAATGGAAACGAAGATAATTTGTAATGCATTGACTTCTATTGCATGCAATACCGCATGTGGCCAGGGGGGGGGGGGGGGCGCCGGAGAGCCTCAGAAATACTCAGAGACAGCTCAGCTGAACTCGGAAACCGAGTATTTCTGAGCGTTTCCGAGTATTTCCGAATGGATCCGAACCGTTCCGAGTGTCACTGGCGCCCCCCCGCACCTCTGGCCAAATGCGGTACTACACATCCCATTAGCGCAAATTCTGCTCGTTTTGTGAGACAACACTCACAAACCTTGTCGGAATTAAAAAGAAAATAAAGTTGCTAGTCTTTCAAAGCGCTTGTTAACCGCGTTACTCGTTAACCAAGGTTACGCTGTATTGGTAGTGGTCAGACGGAAAGCAGGGGGCCTGATAGGACATCCCATAGTTACAAGAGAAGATTGGGTCCGAGGGCTAATCTCCTCACGGCAGCAGTGAAAGGCATTCCAACCCGGGAGCTGAAGGAGGGGGACCCAACGCACCCGGACAGAGACCAGGTGGGGGAGGGGGGGGGGCATGGCAGGAAAAGGAGTGGAAGGAGCGTGTCCCTTGAAGCTGTATGCAGCATAACAACTATAACAAAACATTGTATATGTAACCAAGTCCGTTATTGGCTACTAAAGGGTTGCGCTAGGGAAAGAGTTGAAATATAGAAAATATAATATATATATAAAAAAGTATCAATGTAATGTACTGAAATCGACAACAATATGGGCAGGGATGCCCGCTGGTGGCGTGTGGGGATTCCCCTCGCATGTTTACTACCATCACCATGTGTACGGCGGGTTACAATTCGCTATTTCAATGGATTTACTATTCATGTTTATTTCTTACGCAAATACATTTTGAGATTTTATTTACTCAACTTTCTCCATTTACTGGTTTTGACCGTTATGATTGGAGACGCACCGATACCATTTTTTTTATTCCGAGTATCGATTACTTTTTTTTTTAGTACTCGCCGATCCCTTCCGCAACGGTTTTGTTTTCACTTCCGCTGTCGGCAATGGTACAAAGCATTGAAAAGTTTTTTATAAATTTAAATAAATTGATTTTTTTTTTTTTTTTTGCGCTTTTTTAATGTAAATATACAAATATATGTTAATATATATGTGTAAAAATATTCACTAACAAAGCAAACAAAAAAAAAGTTTTCATTGTTTATCGTTTATAAAAAAAAAGCAGGAAAATAATAATTAAATGGAGGAGAGTAGGGAGTTAATTAAGGCTGATTTGAGTAAATGAAGGGTTATTAAGGGGTTAAACAGAGAAACATTTGTCCATCCCTTTGATCTTCAGATGAAGAAACAGAAAGATACAAAAAGAAACAATGTTTCTTTTTATTTTAGTGTTTCAGCGGCTGAGCAATGTTGTTAATAAACACATTGCTTTTTTTTTTTGGCAGCTCCAATTACCGGACTTTAACACTTCAGCTGTCAACAGGGGAGACCCGCTGACGGCTCAAAGATCCGAGCCTGAAAGTATCACGAGTACCGATACTTGTGCCGATACCGATACTGGTATCGGTGCATCCCGAATTCTGATCACCTCATTTAAAGTCCCTTTGGGTGAAATTTTATGTTGTTTGGGGATGGAGGTGACACAACAAAGGGACGGCTTTCCCAATTCTCCTTCTCTGGTGAAAGGCCAAAAATAGGCCCCAAATCCCCGGAGATTACAAACTCGGGGACACAAAAAGAGGGACTTTAACCCAAACAATTTCCCACAAACAAATAAAACTTAATAATATTTTCTTTTATTGCAGTTTGAAATAATAAAAAATATCATTGATGTCATATTTTTTACTATTTTAAACTGATATAAAATAAAATATTAAGTTTTATTGATTTGTGAAAAGTTGTCGTCTTTTTTTTGGCACCCCGAGTTTGTGATCTCCGGGGATGTGGTGACTATTTTGGCCTTTCACTGTATCCAGAGAAGGAGAATTCTGAAAGCCGTCCCTTTGTGCTGACAGGAGGGAAGAGCAGAGGAATGACCTTATCAGTTTTCCCCCTGCTCCTTCTCTCTCCAGTCTCAGGCTTGGGGGGGTGGGGGGCGGTAACCATACTTGCAGTCAGGAAAATGAAGGTCCCCAGACAGGGCTGTGCTGTGTGGCGGAGCTGTGTAAATCTCAAGGCTGGATGGACAGAAATGCTACTCCTTTGGGAGGTACAGCAGCTCCTGTATATGTATTTTATCTCTGTATCTGTCAGTTTGCCTTGTGCTCCAACCCACCTTTGTCCTCTCCTCCTCAGCATGTCATATCCGTGCGGTTCTGAACCCTCTGCTCTCATTATGTCACAGGAGCCCGGCTGGTATGTGTGATGTCATTGGGGGGGGGGGGAGGGGAGGATACTTTTCAGATGGTCTTCTCTTTCCTTTGCGATGGTTGAATTTGTCTTTTCATTCTGTTATCTTCCATTTATAGAATCTTCTCATCCCATTTCCTTATCAGATTCTTTGGTGCGTCCCAGACGAACGGTGTTCACGCGTGCGATCGAAGCGTGCGACTTACACTGGCAGGACAGCCACCTTCAGAGGATAATCAGCAGCGACTTCTACTTGTCACCGTCCTGCCAGAGGGATGGAGAGAGCCTGATCTTCAACTCTCAGGGGCAGCCGCTGTGGCTGGGTGAGTGCACCATGGCGACACGCTATGTACAGAGTGTATATAAGATCCAAGGCATTGTTTACACGGGATAAACAAACACCAACTCCCCTCCCCCCACCTATAATTGGCCTTCACAGCGAGGAGCACGTGGGTGGGGGCGACGCATTTCAAACAACAACAAAGAAATATTCCCAACTCGACTTACCAGCCAGTCTGAAACCAACTGAATTGTCCTCTCTAAGGCCCCTTTCACACCGGGGCGTTTTTCAGGCGGTGCAGCACTAAAAATGGCGCCTGTTCACCGCATGAAAAAATCCGGCCCCTTTAACTCGAGTGTGAAAGCCGGCGGGCTCTCACACTGGAGCGGTGCGCTAGCAGGACGGCAAAAAAAGTCCTGCTAGCAGCATCTTTGGAGCGGGATAGGAGCGGTGTGTTCACCGCTCCTATACCGCTCCTACCCATTGATTTGAATGGGAAACCGCGGTAAAACCGCCGCAAAGCGCCGCTACGTCGGCGCTCTGCGGGGGTGTTTAACTCTTTTTCGGCCGCTCGCGGGGGGTAAAACCGCACCGCGAGCGGCCGAATACCGCGGTTAAAACGACGGTAAAGCAGCGCTAAATATAGCGCTGCTTTACCGTCACCGCGGCTCCCGCCCCAGTGTGAAAGGGGCCTAAGAGTTCACATTGAAAACAAAGGGGTTCCGTTTGCAAATACATGTGTAAGCTGCAGAGGCCGCGACATTCTCTGCCGTCCTAAATCTGTACATTCTGAGAGCCCCCATAGTAGGCGCACATTGGGGTGCCGTGAAGTTGAGTTTCTGCAGCTTACGCAGGAATTTACAAATGTGTGCAAAACTGAACCCCCGTTTTCAGCAGGAACTGTTAACCGCTTCAGCCCCGGATTAATTTGCAGCCAAAGGACCAGGCCCCTTTTTTGCGATTCGGCACTGCGTCGCTTTAACTGACAATTGCGCGGTCGTGCGACGTGGCTCCCAAACAAAATTGGCGTCCTTTTCCCCCCCCCCACAAATAGAGCTTTCTTTTAGTGGTATTTGATCGCCCCTGCGGTTTTTATTTTTTGCGCTATAAACAAAAATAGAGCGACAATTTTGAGAAAAATGCATTATTTTTTGCTTTTTGCTATAATATCCCCAAAAAATATATAAAAAAACATTTTTTCCCTCAGTTTCGGCCGATACGTATTCTTCTACATATTTTTGGTAAAAAAAAATCGCAATTAGCGATTATTGATTTGTTTGCGCAAAAGTTATAGCGTTTACAAAATAGGGGATAGTTTTATAGCATTTTTATTAATATTTTTTTTTTTTTACTAGTAATGGCGGCGATCAGCGATTTTTTTTATTGTGACTGCGACATTATGGCGGACACATCGGACATTTTTGACACATTTTTGGGACCATTGTCATTTATACAGCAATCAGTGCTATTTAAATGCATTGATTCCTGTATAAATGACAGTTGTAGTGAAAGAGTTAACCACTAGGGGGCGGGGAGGAGTTACTGTGACGTGTTTTTTTTTTTTTTTTTTACAGTAGGGGGGCGTGGCTGTACGTCTGTCGTCATTGATCGGCGTTCCCGATGACAGGCAGTGTAGGAAGCGCGGGGAGAGGTTTGTTTACACAGACCTCTCCCCGCTCTTCAGCTCTGTGACCCGATCGCGGGACACCAGCGGCGATCGGGTTCGCTGGTCCCGCGGCCGGGGTCACGGAGCTCCCGACCGGGTCGTGAGCGCGACCCCACGGCTAGGCAATTAAAGGGGACGTATATATACAGGCGAGGGTCGGGAAGCGGTTAAGACAGGACAATTTGGTTTGTTGCAGGCTGGCTGGTAAGGGAATTTTTCTTTGTTGTTTGACATGCGTCGCCCTTCCATGTGCTCCTTGCTGTTCAGGCCAGTTACAGGTTGGGGCCGTCGCCATTTGTACCATTTTTGGTTTATTTGGTGAGAGGGCGCACTGAGCATCTTCACTGCCATTGTGCTGGGTGTCCAGTGCGCCCCCTGTGCCCTTGAGGAGGAGTGCGCTCCCTCCCAGGCCCACCTGCCCTCTGCCTATCCATTATTATATATGTGCTCCTACTATGGAGGCGCTCATAAAGTGAGGACTGCAGATAATACTGGGGTGCCTTGTCACGGCCTCTGCAGAACACGCATGTACAGTAGAACCTCCGATTGCGAGGAACGCAGTTTACGAGCGTTTCGCAGTCAGAGCTTTTTTTTAAATCCAGACTCGCTTTGCGATGCGTTGTCCTGCAAGACGAGCGGGATTCAAGACTCTGGGGTGTGCAGTACCGCATTTGGCCAGAGGTGCCGGGGGGGGCGGAGACACCCGGAAACACTTGGAGACACTTGGCCTCCGAGTGTCTCTGGCGCCCCGTCACCTCCTGGCCACATACAGTACTGCATAGACAAGTGGTGGCAGTGGAACGCATTATCTGAGTTTCAGTTGATTCCTATGGGGAAATTCGCTTTGATATACGAGTGCTTTGGATTACAAGCATTCTCCTGGAACGAATTATACTCATAATCCGAGGTATTACTGTATCTGCAAATGTGTGCAAACTAAACCCATTTTTAATGTGAACTGTTAGAGAGGACAGTTGGGTTTATAGCAGGCTGGCTGGTAAGTTGAGCTGGGAATCTCAATGATGATGGGGCACTATTCCTCCCAAATGACACCAATAATGGGGCACTATTCCTCCCAAATGACAACCATGATGTCATTTTTATTACTCCCACTGACCACCAAGCCTATTCCATTTTCTACTCCCGTTGGCTGCAGTCTGGCCCCCCTAAAGTTTGAAGAGCAGTAAACTGTCTGTTTCCAAAGTTTGGAGCCCCCCCCCCCCCCCCGATCCAAAAGAACCAAATGAATGTTTCTTTTTATCTCAGCGCTGAGCAATGTTGATAAACTTTTGCTGGAGGCTCTTTTTTTTTTTTTGACAGCTGTGGGTGGATGTAGATACACTGTGTGTAGGGTGTACACAAGCTCTCGGGCAGGCGCTGTAGATAAATGATAGGCATGAGTTCCGGGTGGTCGGTGCTGCTTCCTGAACTCTGTGTGCATTTGGTTGATTTATTGTCCTGGTAAATCCTGGGAGTTGGGGGTTGGGCGCAGGTAACACGGTAAAGCTGATTAGTTCAGATAATTGATGAATATGAAAATATTCTTCTCCTGTAACCATCATGGCCTAACTCTGTGTCTTTCCGTTCAGAACACGTCCCCACGGCGTGCGCTAGAGTGGACGCGCTGCGCTCACACGGTTACCCCAAAGAAGCTTTACGCCTGGCCGTCGCCATCATCAGCACCCTGAGACTGCAGCAGCAGAGGCAGCTGGAGATCTACAAGCAGCAGAAGAAAGGTGAAGGTTGGGATCTGCCATGGGGGGGTGGGGGGATGGGTACAGGGGGGCATGTGCCTGCTGTAAAGGGGACAGCCGGGTTTTTCTGGGTAGTGAGTGAATGTGTTGACCACACGGTCTTATTTTTGCAGAGCTGATCCAGAGAAATACAACCACAATCACCAATCTGGAGGGATGGGTGGGACACCCGTTGGACCCCATTGGCTGTTTGTTCAGCACACTGACTGAGGCCTGCCGGCTGGACGATGAAAATGCCATGGAGGGGCCAGGTATGAGGGCCGTATTTTAAAGTTATTTAGAGTTCTGTTCTAAACAAATGGTCTCCAAACTGTGGCCCTTTGCTTGTTTTTATTTGGCCCGTGGCCACTATTCCTCCCACTGACACCAACAATGGGGCACAAATTCCTCTCAATGACAATAACTATGGGGCACTATTCCCCCCACTGACGCCAACGATGGGGCACTATTCCTCCCACTGACGCCAACGATGGGGACACTATTCCTCCCACTGACGCCAACGATGGGGACACTATTCCTCCCACTGACGCCAATGATGGGACACTATTCCTCCCACTGACACCAATGATGGGGCACTATTCCTCCCACTGACACCAATGATGGGACACTATTCCTCCCACTGACACCAATGATGGGACACTATTCCTCCACTGACACCAATGATGGGACACTATTCCTCCCACTGACACCAATGATGGGACACTATTCCTCCCACCGACACCAATGATGGGACACTATTACTCCCACTGACACCAATGCTGGGGCACTATTCCCCCCACTGACACCAATGATGGGGCACTATTCCCCCCACTGACACCAAAGATGGGGACACTATTCCTCCCACTGACACCAATGATGGGGACACTATTCCTCCCACTGACACCAACGATGGGGACACTATTCCTCCCACTGACACCAACGATGGGGACACTATTCCTCCCACTGACACCAACGATGGGGACACTATTCCTCCCACTGACACCAACAATGGGGCACAAATTCCTCTCAATGACAATAACTATGGGGCACTATTCCCCCCACTGACGCCAACGATGGGGCACTATTCCTCCCACTGACGCCAACGATGGGGACACTATTCCTCCCACTGACGCCAACGATGGGGACACTATTCCTCCCACTGACGCCAATGATGGGACACTATTCCTCCCACTGACACCAATGATGGGGCACTATTCCTCCCACTGACACCAATGATGGGACACTATTCCTCCCACTGACACCAATGATGGGACACTATTCCTCCCACTGACACCAATGATGGGACACTATTCCTCCCACTGACACCAATGATGGGACACTATTCCTCCCACCGACACCAATGATGGGACACTATTACTCCCACTGACACCAATGCTGGGGCACTATTCCCCCCACTGACACCAATGATGGGGCACTATTCCCCCCACTGACACCAAAGATGGGGACACTATTCCTCCCACTGACACCAATGATGGGGACACTATTCCTCCCACTGACACCAACGATGGGGACACTATTCCTCCCACTGACACCAACGATGGGGACACTATTCCTCCCACTGACACCAACGATGGGGACACTATTCCTCCCACTGACACCAACGTTGGGACACTATTCCCCCCACTGACACCAACGATGGGACACTTTTCCCCCCACTGACACCAACGATGGGACACTATTCCCCCCACTGACACCAACGATGGGACACTATTCCCCCCACTGACACCAACGATGGGACACTATTCCCCCCACTGACACCAACGATGGGACACTATTCCCCCCACTGACACCAAGGATGGGACACTATTCCCCCCACTGACACCAACGATGGGACACTATTCCCCCCACTGACACCAACGATGGGACACTATTCCCCCCACTGACACCAACGATGGGACACTATTCCCCCCACTGACACCAACGATGGGACACTATTCCCCCCACTGACGCCAACGATGGGGCACTATTCCTCCCACTGACGCCAACGATGGGGACACTATTCCTCCCACTGACGCCAATGATGGGGACACTATTCCTCCCACTGACACCAATGATGGGACACTATTCCCCCCACTGACACCAATGATGGGACACTATTCCTCCCACTGACACCAATGATGTTACACTATTCCTCCCACTGACACCAATGATGGGACACTATTCCTCCCACTGACACCAATGATGGGACACTATTCCTCCCACTGACACCAATGATGGGGACACTATTCCCCCCCACTGACACCAATGATGGGGACACTATTCCTCCCACTGACACCAATGATGGGACACTATTCCTCCCACTGACACCAATGATGGGACACTATTCCTCCCACTGACACCAATGATGGGGACACTCTTCCTCCCACTGACACCAATGATGGGACACTATTCCTCCCACTGACACCAATGATGGGGCACTATTCCTCCCACTGACACCAATGATGGGGACACTATTCCTCCCACTGACACCAATGATGGGGACACTATTCCTCCCACTGACACCAATGATGGGGACACTATTCCTCCCACTGACACCAATGATGGGGACACTATTCCTCCCACTGACACCAATGATGGGGACACTATTCCTCCCACTGACACCAATGATGGGGCACTATTCCTCCCACTGACACCAATGATGGGGACACTATTCCTCCCACTGACACCAATGATGGGGACACTATTCCTCCCACTGACACCAATGATGGGGACACTATTCCTCCCACTGACACCAATGATGGGGACACTCTTCCTCCCACTGACACCAATGATGAGGACACTCTTCCTCCCACTGACACCAATGATGGGGACACTCTTCCTCCCACTGACACCAATGATGGGGACACTCTTCCTCCCACTGACACCAATGATGGGGACACTCTTCCTCCCACTGACACCAATGATGGGGACACTCTTCCTCCCACTGACACCAATGATGGGGACACTATTCCTCTCACTGACACCAATGATGGGGACACTATTCCTCCCACTGACACCAATGATGGGACACTATTCCTCCCACTGACACCAATGATGGGGACACTATTCCTCCCACTGACACCAATGATGGGGACACTATTCCTCCCACTGACACCAATGATGGGGACACTATTCCTCCCACTGACACCAATGATGGGGACACTCTTCCTCCCACTGACACCAATGATGAGGACACTCTTCCTCCCACTGACACCAATGATGGGGACACTCTTCCTCCCACTGACACCAATGATGGGGACACTCTTCCTCCCACTGACACCAATGATGGGGACACTCTTCCTCCCACTGACACCAATGATGGGGACACTCTTCCTCCCACTGACACCAATGATGGGGACACTATTCCTCCCACTGACACCAATGATGGGGACACTCTTCCTCCCACTGACACCAATGATGGGGACACTCTTCCTCCCACTGACACCAATGATGGGGACACTATTCCTCCCACTGACACCAATGATGGGACACTATTCCTCCCACTGACACCAATGATGGGGACACTATTCCTCCCACTGACACCAATGATGGGGACACTATTCCTCCCACTGACACCAATGATGGGGACACTATTCCTCCCACTGACACCAATGATGGGGACACTCTTCCTCCCACTGACACCAATGATGGGGACACTCTTCCTCCCACTGACACCAATGATGGGGACACTCTTCCTCCCACTGACACCAATGATGGGGACACTCTTCCTCCCACTGACACCAATGATGGGGACACTCTTCCTCCCACTGACACCAATGATGGGGACACTCTTCCTCCCACTGACACCAATGATGGGGACACTCTTCCTCCCACTGACACCAATGATGGGGACACTATTCCTCCCACTGACACCAATGATGGGGACACTATTCCTCCCACTGATACCAATGGTGGGGTATTTTCTACTCCCACCAAGCACAGTCCTGCCCCCTAATGTCTGGAGGACAACAAACTGGCCCTTGTCTAAAAGGTTTGGAGACCCCTGATCTGAACTGTGTGGGGGATCCCCAAGAATATGCGGGTTTGGTGTCACTGTGTGTTCTGGTTTGTTCTCAAACTACGTTATTTTCTCTCCTCCCAGAGCTCAGCGAGTCGCAGCGTCCAAATTACCAACACGTGTGCGTGTCCAGCGGTCCCCTGGAGAACAGCGAATCGTACCTGTCGCTGGCACTGGAAGTGGCCCTGATGGGTATGGGGCAGCAGCGGCTGATGCCCGAAGGACTCTACGCCCAGGACAAAGTGTGCCGTAACGAGGAGCAGATCATCGCCCGGCTGCAGGAACTGGAGCTGGACGCGGTGCTGGTGCAGACGCTGCGCAAACAATGCATCCTCCTCCTAGAAGGTGAGGGGCAGACGAGGGGGCTTTATCCTAGCTGGTGTTTAGGTGACCGCCAGGGACCGGGGGGGGGGGGGGACTAAATTCAAAGGTGGGCTTTAAAGGATAAGTATACTGTAAAAGAATAAAATGCACATTTTTTTTGCAGGTAAAAATGTGCATTTGTTATTATTTTTTTCTTAGGAGCCTGCAGAGCATTGCACCAGCAGATCGTAGGTGCAATGTCAGGCCTCTGCAAACACCAAGTACAGCTGTCTGTACCTCCCACAAGGGCGGGCAGTTACTGGGGTCCGAGTATAATCAATGACCTATGAGAGAGCTCACCAGAGCCCTCACAGTTCATGGAGAACTACAAGCTGTCTGCCGCGGTGGAAGATGGTAGTTGTAGTCCATTCACAGAACTCTGTGAGTAAATGACACAACTGTGTGGGCGGAGCCCCGCATGGCTGTGCTGTTATTGAATTGTGACAGCGAGGAGAGGATCCCCCGTCCGCTGTCAGAGCGAGGGGACGGGGGTTACATGTCACACCCTAAATATGGGAGTAACCGGTTATTAAAGGTGAACTTCTCCTTTTAAGAATTTAAAGAGCTGTTTAAAGGGTTAGTTCACCTTTTCTTAGAAGAAATTGAACCCTTTACAACATCCCACCCCCCCCCCCCCCACTGTATTTACCTTCATGGGTGATAAGCGGTCAGTATCCATGCAGCCTGTGCAACGGTTAATGTAAACCCATCCCCCCCGCTCTTCTCCCTATTTCTGCAGGGCTTCTGGGATGTATCAGAGGGATTCTGATTGGTCAGTACCAGCACAGGATCATCGCTCTGATCCGTCCCTGAAGCCTCGAAGGAAGAAAAGGCTTCGGGTGTGCACAGCTAGAGCAATAAAGTTCTTTCAAAGTGCTGACATCATTAGTGTGCGACTGATTGTTGTGATTCTGCCTTCTATGAGGAGCATCGAGGAGCTTCATCCTGCCTTCACCTGATCTTCACAAACCAAAAACATCATTTAATTCATTTCTATTATTCAAAGAAACCCCTCCCCACCCATCCATGTCTCCACCCACCCGTCCATGTCTCCACCCACCCGTCCATGTCTCCACCCACTCACCCATCCATGTCTCCACCCACCCGTCCATGTCTCCACCCACCCGTCCATGTCTCCACCCACCCGTCCATGTCTCCACCCACCCGTCCATGTCTCCACCCACCGATATCTCCAACGATCGATATCTCCAACCAACCTTCGATATCTCCATCCAACCTTCGATATCTCCATCCAACCTTCGATATCTCCAACCACCCATCCATATCTCCAACCACCCATCCATATCTCCAACCACCCACCCATATCTCCAACCACCCACCCATATCTCCAACCACCCACCCATATCTCCAACCACCCACCCATATCTCCAACCACCCACCCACCCATATCTCCAACCACCCACCCATATCTCCAACCACCCATCCATATCTCCAACCACCCATCCATATCTCCAACCACCCACCCATATCTCCAACCACCCATCCATATCTCCAACCACCCACCCATATCTCCAACCACCCACCCATATCTCCAACCACCCATTCATATCTCCAACCACCCATCCATATCTCCAACCACCCACCCATATCTCCATCCATCCATATCTCCAACCTTCGATATCTCCAACCACCCATATCTCCATCCACCCATATCTCCATCCATCCATATCTCCAACCACCCACCCATATCTCCATCCATCCATATCTCCAACCACCCACCCATATCTCCAACCACCCACCCATATCTCCAACCACCCACCCATATCTCCATCCATCCATATCTCCAACCACCCACCCATATCTCCAACCACCCACCCATATCTCCAACCACCCACCCATATCTCCAACCACCCACCCATATCTCCAACCACCCACCCATATCTCCATCCATCCATATCTCCAACCACCCATCCATATCTCCATCCATCCATATCTCCAACCACCCACCCATATCTCCATCCATCCATATCTCCAACCTTCGATATCTCCAACCACCCATATCTCCAACCACCCACCCATATCTCCATCCATCCATATCTCCAACCACCCACCCATATCTCCATCCATCCATATCTCCAACCACCCACCCATATCTCCAACCACCCACCCATATCTCCAACCACCCACCCATATCTCCATCCATCCATATCTCCAACCACCCACCCATATCTCCAACCACCCACCCATATCTCCAACCACCCACCCATATCTCCAACCACCCACCCATATCTCCAACCACCCACCCATATCTCCAACCACCCACCCATATCTCCATCCATCCATATCTCCAACCACCCATCCATATCTCCATCCATCCATATCTCCAACCACCCACCCATATCTCCATCCATCCATATCTCCAACCTTCGATATCTCCAACCACCCATATCTCCATCCACCCATATCTCCATCCATCCATATCTCCAACCACCCACCCATATCTCCATCCATCCATATCTCCAACCACCCACCCATATCTCCAACCACCCACCCATATCTCCAACCACCCACCCATATCTCCATCCATCCATATCTCCAACCACCCACCCATATCTCCAACCACCCACCCATATCTCCAACCACCCACCCATATCTCCAACCACCCACCCATATCTCCAACCACCCACCCATATCTCCATCCATCCATATCTCCAACCACCCATCCATATCTCCAACCACCCATATCTCCAACCACCCACCCATATCTCCAACCACCCATAGCTCCATCCATCCATATCTCCAACCTTCGATATCTCCAACCATCCATATCTCCACTTATCCATATCTCCATCTATCCCTCAATGCTTTTATTTTGTTAAGGAATCACTTTAAAATACACCTCCTAGCATTTCTGGCTGAGGCCATCTTGAGTAAGGGCAGATCATTTATGTAGCATTTACTTCCATCTGCCCTTAGCTTAAGCATGCAGGAGGGAGAGGGTGTGCCTAGCTGAGAAAACCCCTCCTCCCCTCCTGGAGACTCCTGGGGTGTATGACATTTGCCTAGGCAAGCAACTAGGAAGTAACTGAAGAAATTTAAAAAAACGAAAGTAAATCTGATCTGAGCGTTACAAATAATGGTGAATTTCCACTTGAAGCCGCCGCATGTTATGTGAACGGTGATTTTGCCGCATGTTATGTGAACGGTGATTTTGCCGCATGTTATGTGAACGGTGATTTTGCCGCATGTTATGTGAACGGTGATTTTGCCGCATGTTATGTGAACGGTGATTTTGCCGCATGTTATGTGAACGGTGATTTTGCCGCATGTTATGTGAACGGTGATTTTGCCGCATGTTATGTGAACGGTGATTTTGCCGCATGTTATGTGAACGGTGATGTTGCTGCATGTTATGTGAACGGTGATTTTGCCGCATGTTATGTGAACGGTGATGTTGCCGCATGTTATGTGAACGGTGATTTTGCCGCATGTTATGTGAGCGGTGATTTTGCCGCATGTTATGTGAACGGTGATTTTGCTGCATGTTATGTGAACAGTGATTTTGCCGCATGTTATGTGAACGGTGATGTTTCTGACCATGTAGAGCTATGCAGTGTGGGAATGTCGCTGACGTGTTGCTTTATGTTGCAGGGGGACCGTTTAGCGGCCTGGGAGAGATCATACACCGGGAGAGCGTTCCCATGCACACCTTCGCCAAATACCTCTTCACTGCGCTGCTGCCGCACGACTCCGACTTGGCCTACAAACTGTCTCTGCGGGCGATGAGGTGCGTATCGATCGCTGTGGAGATTGTGTGCTCCTGAATTACCCTGCACAGCAGCACAGTTAGGCATGCAATATTGACTTTTGCAGCACAGTTGGGCATGCAGCGTGCTCCTAAAACGATCAATTTGACTTTCGATTTTATTTGAAATTATCTTTTTTTTTTACACTGTTGCTTTAAATTTTTTTATCATTTTTATTTGCTGTAACAAGGAGTGTAAAGATCCCTTGTGACGGGTCCTCTTTATGGAGAGATCTGGGGTCTAGAAGACCCCAAATCCCTCCTCTGCCCAGGATCTGTGTTTTTGAATGAATTTGATTTTTAAAATTGGCGCCGTTGATATCCAGGAAAGGCGGAAGTCATGTCAGGTCATCGTTTTCGGCTACCATATCGGAGAGCCGATCAAAGCTAAAAACCAGCTTTGATTGGGTGTCCGGCCGACTCCCTAATGCAGGGGAGGCAACCCGGGGCCCTCCAGCTGTTGTGGAACTACATTTCCCATGAGGCATTGCAAGGCTGGCAGTTACAATTACTCCCAGGGGCATGATGGGACTTGTAGTTCAGCAACAGCTGCCCCTGGCCTAATGTATTGCTATTACAAGAAAGCCGACCACCGTCTCTAAAAAAAAAACTATCGGGAGATGCCTGCAGCTGCAGATCATCCCGGTATAACTTCTTGAAGTCCAGGTTGGCAAGTGGGCATTTGACAGGTGGATGGTGAGCGCCATGTTGCCACCTGGGTGTCTATTTAACCCTTGAAAGCTGTGGTTGCGATGCGGCCCTGTTCACTTGAATCGGGCAGTACTGCCACCAATCACCACATGGAGTTCTGAGACCACGGCATGTGTACCGCCCCCTTTAGCCGTCATGTTGGCTTCAGGTGGGTGGTTGCTTTGCTATGTGAAATGGGAAGATTCAGGTGGTTTGCTGTGGGTAGCACAGACAGTAAATGAGGGGCAATGCTGGAGCGCCATCGTCTGATGGTTTAGGGATCCCTATTGTTTTATATTCAGGTGATGGGCAGCACAGTGGCTAAGTGGTTAGCACCCCCCCCCCCCCCCCTGGCAGCACCCAGGTCGTTGGTTTAAATTCCAACAACAGCACTACCTGCCTGGCGTTTATATGTCCTCCCTGCGCCTGCGTGGGTTTCCTCCCACACTCCAAAGACATGCTGGGAGGTAATTGTTCCTAGTATGTGTATGTATGTGAGTTAGGGACCCTTATGTGGGGTACACACTATAAAAAGATCGGGCAAACGATCGTCCGGTTTTCCTCGTTTCACAGCAAACCGGAACCGATGAAAGAAAATTCGTATACGACAAAGGCTTTTTTTTTTTGTGGTTGATGTTTCTGATCGTGCGCAGTCTTCATTTCTCATTTTTCTCGTATGAAAACGATCTGCATTAAATGAAAATCGTTTGTTCTGTTCCCATACGAGAAAAATTTTAAAGCTTGTCCCTTCGGAAATTTACATTTTATTAGGTCAGACTTGGCGGTAGAAAGTTGTGTATACGCTACACGAAAATCGTACGAAAGTTCTTTGGATGAAACTTCTCGCCCAATTTTGTTTCTTGTGTGCTCCTGCGTTTAGATTGTAAGCTCCTTGGGGGCAGGGACTTGTGTAAATGTACAATGTATGTATGTAAAGTGCTGGTTAATTGATGGCACTGTATAAGTACCTGCAGGGCAGCCATCAGAAATTTTGGGGCCCCCAAAGGACAGCTTTAAGCCTGGGGCCCCCCCCTGGCCTAACCACCAACATTCATCAGGGCCGTTCCACCAAATCTGCTTCGGGGCACCCACTTTTATTATAACATTCTTACAACTTAATATATGAAAATAAACCCAATCCAGCAAAGAGAGAGCCCCACATATTCAGCAAAGAGACATCCCAATCCAGCAAAGAGAGAGCCCCACATATTCAGCAAAGAGACATCCCAATCCAGCAAAGAGAGAGCCCCATATATTCAGCAAAGAGAGAGCCCCACATATTCAGCAAAGAGAGAGCCCCACATATTCAGCAAAGAGACATCCCAATCCAGCAAAGAGAGAGCCCCATATATTCAGCAAAGAGACATCCCAATCCAGCAAAGAGAGAGCCCCACATATTCAGCAAAGAGACATCCCAATCCAGCAAAGAGAGAGCCCCACATATTCAGCAAAGAGACACCCCAATCCAGCAAAGAGAGAGCCCCACATATTCAGCAGGGACACCCCAATCTAGGAAAGGGACACCCCACATTTTCAGCAAAGAGAGAGCCCAATCTAGGAAAGGGACACCCCACATTTTCAGCAAAGAGAGAGCCCAATCTAGGAAAGGGACGGCCCCACATTTTCAGCAAAGAGAGAGCCCAATCTAGGAAAGAGTCATCTCTTTGAGTGCAGTACTACAGCAGCAACAACTCACGCTTTTTGGTTGGGGGTCTGGGTGGCCGGGCCCCTCTGGACACCAGGGCCCCCTACATGTGTATGGGCTGTCCCCCCCTGATGGCAGCCCTGAGTACCTGTAATAAATAGGTGATCCCATGGTGTAGTTACATCGTCTGTCTCTTCTCTCTTTTTCTAGGCTTCCAGTGCTGGAGAGCAGCGCCCCCTCAGGAGACGTGTCCCACCCTCATCACATTGTATCTGTGGTGCCAAGCCGTTACCCCCGATGGTTCACTCTGGGGCACCTGGAGTCACAGCAGTGTGAATTGGCATCCACCATGCTGACTGCAGCCAAAGGTGAGAAATACTGCACAGTGGTTGCCGGTGCTAGGGGCGCCCTCTGGTGGCTTACTGTGGGAATTACAGCTACCTTGTGGCTATTTGGAACAAGAATGACAGGCTGTCCGGTTTCTATAGAAAACTTCGGTAAAATCTTAAATAGTACATAATAATAATACTGAATTAATGTATATAATATAATAATACACTACTACCAAAAATTCTCCAAGGATCACTCATTCGGCGCTTAGGAAAATTAATACACTAAGGAAGCAGCT
Source organism: Lithobates sylvaticus (assembly GCA_028564925.1). Taxonomy (NCBI): domain Eukaryota; kingdom Metazoa; phylum Chordata; class Amphibia; order Anura; family Ranidae; genus Lithobates; species Lithobates sylvaticus. Next base: position 279,514,165 of record CM053032.1, read on the forward strand.
ACTGTAATATGACTAAACATTTCTAAAAAGGGAACAATCAAAACTATAATTCTAATAGAATCAAAAAATAGTCCATCAAACTTCAGCAGCGCTAAAGAATCGCTGCTGAACTTCCATAGACTATTTTTAGATTCTATTAGAATTATAGTTTTGATTGCTTCCTTTTTAGAAATAATAATACAGAAATAATAATACACTGCTAAACTCGCGCAATTTATAAGTGGAGGGCGCCGGCCGTGCGCTGCTTTTTATTTTATTTTTATTTTCTTTTGTGAAAAAGTGCCTGGGCCTTAAAGTGTAATTCCAGATAAACATATAATAGATGGTGCAGCCGGCTGTCAGTACCACCGCTGGGACTGTGATATCATTTTCTTCCCTGTTAATCCTTCCAGAAGATTTGTTATTTTTACACTTCCTGTATCGGGGTGACAAGACTCGAATCTGCTGTGAAATCGCACAGCTGTCACCCTGTGAGGACAAGGGGACTTTAAATGACAAATTAAAGCTCCGCTCCAATTCACCCCTCTAACTGCCACTTTTGTTGGACAGCTTGGCCTGCAGGTAACTATAAGAACAATAAAGGGACGTTAATCATTACGTGTATCATTAACCCTACGAAGGTACCAGAGTAGAGGATTTCCGGGGAGATTTACTAATACTGGAGCACTCAGAATCTGGTGCAGCTGTACATGGGAGCCAATCAGCTTCTAACTACAGCTTGTTCAATGAAGCTTTGACAATAAAATCTGGAAGCTGATTGGCTGCCATGCAGAGCTGCACCGGATTTTGCACTCTCCGGTTTTAGTAAATCCACCCCTTTGTTCTATAGTGGTCCCTTAACTGGCACTCATTAACCACTTCAGCCCCGGACCAATTGGCAGCCAAAGGACCAGGCCCCTTTTTTGCGATTCGGCACTGCGTCGCTTTAACTGACAATTGCGTGGTCGTTCGACGTGGCTCCCAAACAAAATTGGCGTCCTTTTTTCCCGCACAAATAGAGCTTTCTTTGGTGGTATTTGATCGCCCCTAAGGTTTTTATTTTTTGCGCTATAAACAAAAATAGAGCGCCAATTTTGAAAACAATGCAATATTTTTTGCTTTTTGCTATAATAAATATCCCCAAAAAAATATATAAAAAAACATTTTTTTCCTCAGTTTAGGCCGATACGTATTCTTCTACATATTTTTGGTAAAAAAAATCGCAATTAGCGATTGATTGGTTTGCGCAAAAGTTATAGCGTTTACAAAATAGGGGATAGTTTTATAGCATTTATATTAATATTTTTTTTTAGTAATGGCGGCGATCAGCGATTTTTATTGTGACTGCGACATTATGGTGGACACATCAGACATTTTTGACACATTTTTTTGACCATTGTCATTTATACAGCAATCAGTGCTATTTAAATGCACTGATTCCTGTATAAATGACACTGGCAGTGAAGGAGTTAACCACTAGGGGGAGGGAGGGGTTATGGTCTGTGACGTGTGTGTTTTTTTACATTAGGGGGCGGGGCTGACGTCTGACGTCATTGATCGGCTCTCCCGATGACCGGGAACAGCCAATCAATGACAGGCAGAGTAGGAAGCGCGGGGAGAGGTTTGTTTACACATACCTCTCCCCGTTCTTCAGCGCTGTGACCCGATCGCGGGACACCAGCGGCGATCGGGTCCACTGGTCCCGCGGCCGTGGTCACGGAGCTCCCGACCCACGGGCAGGCATTTAAAGGGCCACGTACAGGTACGTGATTTTGCCTGCCCGTGCCATTCTGCCGCAGTATATCTGCGTGAGGCGGTCGGGAAGCGGTTAAATGACAAATTAAAGCTCAGCTCCAGTTCACCCCTCCAACTGCCACTTTTGTTGGATAGCTTGGCCTGCAGGTAACTAAAAGAACAATAAAGGGACGTTAATCATTACGTGTATCATTAACCCTACGAAGGTACCAGAGTAGAGGATTTCCGGGGAGATTTACTAATACTGGAGCACTCAGAATCTGGTGCAGCTGTGCATGGGAGCCAATCAGCTTCTAACTACAGCTTGTTCAATGAAGCTTTGACAATAAAATCTGGAAGCTGATTGGCTGCCATGCAGAGCTGCACCGGATTTTGCACTCTCCGGTTTTAGTAAATCCACCCCTTTGTTCTATAGTGGTCCCTTAACTGGCACTCATTAACCACTTCAGCCCCGGACCAATTGGCAGCCAAAGGACCAGGCCCCTTTTTGCGATTCGGCACTGCGTCGCTTTAACTGACAATTGCGCTGTCGTGCGACGTGGCTCCCAAACAAAATTGGCGTCCTTTTTTCCCGCACAAATAGAGCTTTCTTTGGTGGTATTTGATCGCCCCTAAGGTTTTTATTTTTTGCGCTATAAACAAAAATAGAGCGCCAATTTTGAAAACAATGCAATATTTTTTGCTTTTTGCTATAATAAATATCCCCAAAAAATATATAAAAAAACATTTTTTTTCCTCAGTTTAGGCCGATACGTATTCTTCTACATATTTTTGGTAAAAAAAATCGCAATTAGCGATTGATTGGTTTGCGCAAAAGTTATAGCGTTTACAAAATAGGGGATAGTTTTATAGCATTTATATTAATATTTTTTTTTAGTAATGGCGGCGATCAGCGATTTTTATTGTGACTGCGACATTATGGCGGACACATCAGACATTTTTGACACATTTTTTTGACCATTGTCATTTATACAGCAATCAGTGCTATTTAAATGCATTGATTCCTGTATAAATGACACTGGCAGTGAAGGAGTTAACCACTAGGGGGAGGGGAGGGGTTATGGGCTGTGACGTGTGTTTTTTTACATTAGGGGGCGGGGCTGACGTCATTGATCGGCTTTCCCGATGACCGGGAACAGCCAATCAATGACAGGCAGAGTAGGAAGCGCGGGGAGAGGTTTGTTTACACATACCTCTCCCCGTTCTTCAGCTCTGTGACCCGATCGCGGGACACCAGCGGCGATCGGGTCCACTGGTCCCGCGGCTGTGGTCACGGAGCTCCCGACCGGGTCGCGCGCGACCCACGGGCAGGCATTTAAAGGGCCACGTACAGATACGTGATTTTGCCTGCCCGTGCCATTCTGCCGCAGTATATCTGCGTGAGTCGGTCAGGAAGCGGTTAAATGACAAATTAAAGCTCAGCTCCAGTTCACCCCTCCAACTGCCACTTTTGTTGGACAGCTTGGCCTGCAGGTAACTAAAAGAACAATAAAGGGACGTTAATCATTACGTGTATCATTAACCCTACGAAGGTACCAGAGTAGAGGATTTCCGGGGAGATTTACGAATTCTGGAGCACTCAGAATCTGGTGCAGCTGTGCATGGGAGCCAATCAGCTTCTAACTACAGCTTGTTCAATGAAGCTTTGACAATAAAATCTGGAAGCTGATTGGCTGCCATGCAGAGCTGCACCGGATTTTGCACTATCCGGTTTTAGTAAATCAACCCCTTTGTTCTATAGTGGTCCCTTAACTGGCACTCATTAAAGAGGAAGTAAAGCCTCTTTAAAAAAAAAAGACACCCTGCAAGGCAAAGGCATAATGAGCTAGTATGCATAGCATACTAGCTCATTATAAAAGACTTACCTGAAAACGAAGCCCCCGAAGCGGTCCTCATCCTCGATCTTCTTCGCCGCCATCCAGGGCCGGAGTGACTTCCGGGTCTCGCCGCTCCATTGCTATCATTCGCTGGAGCGGCGATGATGTCACTCCCGCGCATGCGCACGAGATCGGCATCCTCAGTGCACCTGCGCACCGCTGTCTACGGCGCATGCGCCGTAGACAGCGATGCCTTTTCATCGCTAAATGTCTCCTAAACCATGTAGGTTTAGGAGATATTTATTGGACCTACAGGTAAGCCTTAATCTAGGCTCACCTGAAGGCCAAAGTCATGTGGAAGGGTTTACTTCCACTTTAAACCCACAACAATTCATTTACTCTCCTTTTAGTTAAAGGCGCAGTCCATATTTTACAAAATAAATAAATGCACTTAAATTATTCATGACCAGGCCACAATTGCGCAGTCATGCATCACTGTACCCAAATTACATTTATATCATTTATTTTGGTGGCGGCTGATCACCTCGGGTATTTTTTATTTTTGCACTATAAATAAAAAAAAAAAGATCAAAAATGTAAAAAAAAAAAAAAAATTTTTTTTTTTACTTTCTGCTATAAAACATATCCAATAAGAAATCTTGGATCTCTGCTACAAAAACAATCCCAATAAGTGTATAGTGATTGGTTTGTGCGCAAGTTATAGCGTCTACAAACTATAACTGTAATATTTTTTTTTTTTACTATATACTATTTATGGCGGCGATCAGCGACTTATAATGGGACACTGATAGTGTGGCGGTCAATCTGGCACTGACGCTGGGTGGAATTGACCAGTGACATTATAGTGATCTATAGTGATGACTGCACTAATGACACTGGCTGGGAAGGAGTTTACATTAAGGGGCAATCAAAGGGTTAAATGTGTGCCTTACAATGTGTAAAGTGTGTGCTGTGTGCTGCTTTACTAAGGGAAGGGCTTTGCAGGGAAATAAAAACTGCCTCATCGCTGCTGTCAGTAGAGAGCTCTGTGTTGTTTACATACACAGAGCTCTCCCCTGTCACTCGCTCTGATGATCGGCGGGTCCTGGCCATAAATCCCTGACCGGGAACTGGTGATCGGCATGTGCTGGAGCCAGCGACAGCCCCAGCCGGGTGGGCGCACGCCGGCTGCAATAATAACTTATAGGGTAAATTCTTAACCACTGAAATTTAGCAGCACATCCCTAAATTGAGTAGATAAAGGAATAGTTGTGGGATTTTTAAGGTGCATTTACTAATAAATTGATCCAAGGCGGTATATTAAAAAAAAATATACATTTTATTTAAACAATGATTAAAGAATTGTCTAAAAACAATTCCACTACAAGTAAAATCCTTTTTGGTACAGCAGATTTGGTGGAGCTCCCAACATGTTTCGCCCTCAATCTGGGCTTCCTCAGGGGATGCTTGCCACTTGGAGCACAAGCCTTCCCAGGATTTGAGACAAATGTCTACACTACAATCAATGACAATTTAAAGAGTCTGCAACCGGCCACAACAAGCCAAAGACTGCGGGTCACCATAGGAGGCATTCAGGGACCAGAAAAGATGATCTTGCTAAAAACGTAGAACACTCAGGGACATCATTTCCAAGGCAGAACACTCGCATATGGAGCTGATGTCCTGCAATAATGAACATGTCCCTGTGGTTCCAGCAGTGCTTCCCCTGAGGAAGCCCAGATTGAGGGCGAAACTTGTTGGGAACTCCATCAAATCTGCTGTATCCATAAGGATTGTACTTTATGTACTTGTGGAATTGTTTAGACAATTTTTTAATCATTGTTTAAATAAAATGTATATTTTTTAATATACTTCCTTGGATCAATTTATTAGTACACGCACCTAACTATTCCTATCTCTAGATAATAATTTATAACACTGTGTGATTTAATCTCTGGTCTCTCCTCCTCCGCCCAGGGGACATGCTGCGACTTCGCACCGTGCTGGAAGCCATTCAGCGCAACATCCACTCCTCCTCCCTCATCTTCAAACTGGCGCAGGACGCGTTCAAAATCGCCACTCCGGCTGACAACAGCTCCGACACCACGCTGCTGAACGTGGCCCTGGAACTGGGGCTACAGGTGAGAGGCCACCCGACGCATTCCTTCCCCCCCTGTAGGAGGCAGTCTATGGGAAATGTCAGCATGTGGGATGAAGTTTGTAAGCTGACACACAATCCCCTAGGGGTGCAACGGATCGTCGCTGATCCGTGATCCGAATGGGGCACCCCGTTCGGATCGGCACACCCCGCGATCCGCGGCCTCGGCCTTAGGAAAGGCCGCGGCTTCGGCCTAGCTCTGGAGCGACGGCGGCCATCTTGGTACACCCGGCAGCCTTAGGAAAGGCCGCGGCTTCGGCCTAGCTCCGGAGCGGCGGCCATCTTGGTACACCCGGCCACTGTTTACAATGTGATCGCTCCGTCAAATGACGGAGCGATCACTTGTAAACAAACACTGCATTACCCAGCCAATACCCTGCATTACCCAGCATATACTCTGCATTACCCGGCCAATACTCTGCGATACTCTGCATTACACCAGCCAATACTCTGCGATACTCTGCATTACCCAGCCAATACTCTGCGATACTCTGCATTACCCAGCCAATACTCTGCGATACTCTGCATTACCCAGCCAATACTCTGCGATACTCTGCATTACCCAGCCAATACTCTGCGATACTCTGCATTACCCAGCCAATACTCTGCATTACCCAGCATATACTCTGCATTACCCGGCCAATACTCTGCGATACTCTGCATTACCCAGCCAATACTCTGCGATACTCTGCATTACACCAGCCAATACTCTGCGATACTCTGCATTACACCAGCCAATACTCTGCGATACTCTGCATTACCCTGCCAATACTCGGCCATACTCAGACAATATTACAGTGGGGGAGATGACGTGGATATTACAGTGGGGACTATATGGTGGCGGAATTTTCACAGGTTTTTGCAAATTCAATTATTATTTGCTGATCCGAAAAATGATCCGATCCGTGACTCTGATCCGAGGATCGATCCGATCCGTGAGTTTTTTGATCCGTTGCACCCCTACAATCCCCCCAAAAAACTGGAACTCACTGCAACACTTCACCTTTATTGATCCTTCATGCAAAAGACGTTAGCCTCATAGTAAGCACTAGTCACAGCATGAAACGCGTCATCTTTCTTGATTGTGTATCCGCAGACAAGCTGTGCACCTTCACCTTAACCCTGGCTATGCTGTGGCTGGGTGGCTGATGTGCTCGCCTGGAGCACATTTCTCTTCAGTGATGACGTTTGTAACTTTGTGAACCTAAAAGTCAAAATATTGATAATAAAATGTGGGCGGTGACTTTTCTCTTCTAGGTGATGAGAATGACGCTCAGCACGCTGAACTGGAGGCGGAGGGAGATGGTGCGCTGGCTGGTCACTTGTGCTACTGAAGTCGGTATGTATGAAGAAAATCAGCGCTCCTTTCTAGTATAAGACATAGTCCATAGCGCTGTACAAAGTGTATGAAGACCATACACAAATATAAATGATTATATATATATATATATATATATATATATATATATATATATATATTATAAATTATGATAAAAATGGTCGGGGTGGTAGATGGAGATGAGCGATTTGGCTGCAGTTCATAATAGTGTGGTGATCGAAGTATGGAAACATTGGGAGGCAGAAGAAATATTATGTAGGTCGAAGGTTAAGCCTGGTCAGTTGCTGCCACACCCTCTCCCACCACTCTGGTCTGAAGAAGCCACACCCCCTCCCACCACTCTGGTCTGAAGAAGCCACACCCCCTCCCACCACTCTGGTCTGAAGAAGCCACACCCCCTCCCACCACTCTGGTCTGAAGAAGGCACACTTCCCGCCCACCACTCTGGTCTAAACCAGCCCCCCCACCACCACTCTGGTCAGATGCAGCCACTACCCCTCCCACCACTCTGGTCAGATGTAGCCACTACCCCTCCCACCACTCTGGTCAGATGCAGCCACTACCCCTCCCACCACTCTGGTCTGAAGAAGCCACACCCCCTCCCAACACTCTGGTCTGAAGAAGGCACACATCCCGCCCACCACTCTGGTCTAAACCAGCCCCCCCCGCCCACCACTCTGGTCTAAACCAGCCCCCCCCCCGCCCACCACTCTGGTCTAAACCAGCCCCCCCCCGCCCACCACTCTGGTCAGATGCAGCCACACACCCCTCCCACCACTCTGGTCTAAAGCAACCACACACCCCTCCCACCATGCTAATCAGATGCAGCCACACCTCTCCCACCATGCTGATCAGACGCAGCCACACCCCCTCCCACCACTCTGGTCTGAAAATATCTAAATCTGTGCTAGTCCATCTAACACCCCCCCCCCCCCAGACTGACAATGCTGCTGTCCAAAGGTGCCCCCTGTGCTCCTTCATCCAGAGTGGGGGCGCTCTAATACAGGAGGTGTGTTACTGGCCGGATCACCAGGTGAAAACAGTGGGGGGAAAGCCTAAAAAGAAAACGAATGCAGCCGCCACATATGAATGTTAAGCTGCAATAGATGACATTTTTGGTTTTGGGTTTAACCCCTTGGCGCCGGCCACATGCAGATATGCGACCTCTCGGGTGGGTGGGCCTTGGCCCAGAGAGTCCGCATATTTCCGTGTATTGGTGCAAATAGAGCTGTGCCGAGAGCGGGCTCCCAGTTACCGGCAGCTAACGGAAAGTTGCTTTCTGATCATGTGACCGCCAATCACGGCAGTCACATGATCATAAATCCCGCTTCCTGGCACCGAGAGGTTAAAGTGTTTTAAGGTAATTTTTTTTTTCTTCTATAGTTCCCTCTAAAATATAACACAAAGCTCCCCAGTGCGTGTCATTTATAAAAATATGCGGTATAATCGCTTGAGAGTGCCGTTCAGAGCTGATTGTCCGCCGATCTCCTCTCCCGATGCGATAGCTGCAGGGGGGAGGTGCTGGGAAACCCCCGGTGACGTCAGCTGAGGAGAGGAGACTGGTGGGCAGTCACGTGAGCTCTGAACGGCGCTCTGAAGTATCAGATTATACCGCATATTATTATAAATTACATGCGCTGGGGAGCTTAGTGTTATATATCAGAGGGAACTATAGAAGGAAAAACTGTTATTTTTAGAGCGGGAGGGGAGAATCTGGGAGCTGACAGGCAGGGAGGGGGAGGAGGACAGGGGAGACGAGACGCAGGCTGCGGATGACACGGTGTCAGGGCTCTGCAGCCCTGATAAATCGTGGTCAGTTTACAGGTGGAGGGCAGAATCTGGCAGGATCAGCCAGGTGTTTTAGGGGTTGCAGGGGGCCGAATGACACACAACAAGCATTGTGCTCTATAACATGCTTTAAGTTTGAGGGAAGAGGATCCAATTTTTTTTTTTTCAGAGGTTAACAAACGCTTTAATATTTTGTTCTCTGTGGAAACTATACTCGGAATCTCACCCGGACGGTTTCCATTGGTGACGGGTACTGATCGGTGTTCTGTGTTTTTTCTTTCCCAGGAGTCCGCGCTCTCGTCAGTATCCTGCAGAGCTGGTACACGCTCTTCACCCCTACAGAAGCCACTAGCATTGTCGCTGCTGCTGCCACGTCTCACAGCACCGTGCTGCGACTAAACCTGGACTACGCCCAGCGGGAGGAGCTGGCCAGCTGCGCTCGGACCTTGGCCCTGCAGTGCGCCATGAAGGACCCTCAAAACTGCGCCCTGTCCGCGCTCACCCTGTGCGAAAAAGACCACACCGCTTTCGAGACCGCTTACCAGATCGCCGTGGACGCCGCCTCCGGGGGCATGACCTACTCCCAGCTGTTCACCATCGCCCGCTACATGGAGCACAGAGGCTACCCGCTTCGGGCGTTCAAACTATGTTCCCTGGCGATGAGCCACCTCAACCTGGCGTACAACCAGGACACGCACCCCGCCATTAATGACGTCCTATGGGCCTGCTCCCTCAGCCACTCTCTGGGAAAAAACGAACTGGCAGCGTTGGTGCCCCTAGTGGTGAAAAGCGTGCACTGCGCTACCGTACTGTCGGACATCCTCAGACGATGCACGCTCACCGCGCCAGGATTGGCTGGGATTCCGGGCAGGCGGAACTCCGGGAAACTGATGTCAACGGACAAGCCGCCACTGCGCCAGCTGCTGGACGCGGCAGTCGGCGCTTACATTAACACCACCCACTCCCGCCTGACGCACATTAGCCCCAGACACTACGGAGAGTTCATCGAGTTCCTGAGTAAAGCCCGGGAGACGTTCCTTCTGGGGCAGGACGGGCTGCTGCAGTTCGCCCAATTCATAGACAACTTAAAACAGATTTACAAAGGAAAGAAGAAGCTGATGATGCTGGTCAGGGAGCGGTTTGGCTGAGGCTGCCCCTCCTGCCACGGTTGTGTCTCTGAGCTTCTAACATGCTGGGCCCCTGAGGGCCACAGACAGGACTATATGCAGGAGCTTTTTCATTCCACCTGCCAAACATTTCATGTCTTTCTTGTGGGGGGAGGGGGGGGCACTTTGTCTGAAATACAACCTCCTTCATCTACACAGAGCCAGCCAAGGGGAACGGGACTGCGGCCATCTTGTCCTGTGTCAGGTTTGCAGTGTCTTGCTGGGTGTGAGTTCCTGTCCTCTCCAACAGGGGGAGCAGTGCAGCATATTTGTGTATAAAGATTCTTCCCTTATCTAGGATCTTTAACACGACTGCCTTCCCAGAAATCGCCATTTTCCATTTCTGCAACCCTCAGGGCTGGCGAGGCGTCAACTCATTATTGAAGAACCCGAACAGCCGCTGTCCTTGAGGGCCGGATAGGGGCCGGGGGTTTGCAGCATCTGCAAATCATTGTGCATAGTGAATTAAACATGTCTTTATGCCTGTGTGACTAGGCTCTGATGGGAACAACTTGACCTATTCACCATGCTAGAATGCAGCTGATAAGTCAGAGAAAATGAATAACTGATATTGGTTCACAAAAAGAGATCACAAAACGGCTGACGCATTTCGGGGGTCCACAGAACTTCCCCCTTCTTCAGGGTCTAAAGTTGATTGTCACTGGAGACTGAAATAAAGTTGGCCTCTCGTGTATCTCCATCCCGGGTCCCGCAGAGCGACAGGAGGAACAGGGGCACCGACAGGTGTTGATAGGAGTGCTTGCAGCAGGCAATGCTGTCCCAGGCAAGCTGTCAGAACATCAGGTCAGGAACTGTGCAGAGATCCAGTTGAAGTTAAAGGGGCACTCCACCTGGGCTGCAGGGTCCGGATGTGAGGCTTGTCAGAACTACCAGCAGACTTGAGACAGGAACTCCCTGTGGTGAGCAGAGCTCGTACAGATGACAGCCAGGTAGGCATTGAACAGCATGTGGGAACTGAGCCAGAAAACAGAAGCATGGTCACAGGAATAGCTGAGGTCAGCAGCAGGTGGGCAGCGTGGTACAGAATCATAAGGCAGAGACGTGGTCAGGAATAGAGCCGGGGTCAGGAACAGAAGCAGGATCCAAGTTCAGGTCAGAGGCAAGCCTGGTCAGCAACCAGGGAGCAAGCAGAGAAGTAGCAGGATGCAGGGATTAGCTGAAAGACCAGTCAGCACTTAACATGAGCAGAAGCATCCTCAAATATCCCGCCTGGCGTCAACATGCACTGTGTGCACGCCCGTGCGCATTATTGTGAACGCCTGGTCACTATTCTGCCAAGGATGCCGCGCACATGCGCATTTCTGCCATCCAAAAATGGGTGTCCTCTGACAGTGATAGATATGAGGACTCCAGGATTAAACCAGAATGTGGTTCAAACATTGATCAGCCGACATGTTACGGGGGCCCCTCAGAACTCCACTCTTCTTCAGGGCCCAAACATGATGGATAAATATAAGGACTCCCCGATTAAACCATAATTCTGCTTCATTGGTTAACTGATCCTGGTTATGTTTAATTTTATAATTCCTCAGTACTCATACCTATCCATTACACCTAAACCCTGAAGAAGGGGGGTCCTTTGAGCCCCCTGAAATGCGTTGACTATTCTGTGTTGTCTTTTTTTGAACCAACGTTAAAAGCTTTAGGACTCTCATATCGTTCCCCTGGAGCTCTCATTGAGCTTGTATATGTAAGTTTTCAAGTCTGAGCCCCCTGTTTGAGGGACACCCCATTTTTGCTGAGAGCCGCCTCACCAGAGCCACTGTGCCTTATCTCAGTCCGATCGATCTACTGAATCCATCGCCTCATTGCTACTTGTTCCAGATAAGTCGGAGGAAGGCTGCTTCCATCACAGCCTAGTCACTCGAGTTTGCAGGGCCAAGCCACCTATTCATCTAGACTGCGCCTTTGAAAATGGGGTGGCCACTGGGGACTACTACTCTCCTCATCCTGAGGTTGTTGCAGGCTGACTGAGCCGTGTGTCTGCTGTGCAGTTTGGTTGGTCTTTGTATGACAATGGCAGTTGCCAGCATTGGTAATAAATGGCAGTTGCCAGCATTGGTAATAAATGGCAGTTGCCAGCATTGGTAATAAATGGCGGTTGCCAGCATTGGTAATAAATGGCGGTTGCCAGCATTGGTAATAAATGGCGGTTGCCAGCATTGGTAATAAATGGCGGTTGCCAGCATTGGTAATAAATGGCGGTTGCCAGCATTGGCAATAAATGGCCGTTGCCAGCATTGGCAATAAATGGCAGTTGCCAGCATTGTTAATAAATGGCAGTTGCCAGCATTGTTAATAAATGGCAGTTGCCAGCATTGTTAATAAATGGCAGTTGCCAGCATTGGTAATAAATGGCAGTTGCCAGCATTGGTAATAAATGGCAGTTGCCAGCATTGGTAATAAATGGCAGTTGCCAGCATTGGTAATAAATGGCAGTTGCCAGCATTGGTAATAAGGTGCGAAAAAGACCATCTAATCAACCTGTACAATATCTCTGTATCAGTCCAGTCTTCCTGCAATCTCAGCGGGGCAGGGAGGTCTTTATTGGCTGTTTAAAAATGCAGAGTGTGCTTTTCCTAAGCTCTAGGTTGGGTCACTCTCCTGGAGACCCGGGTCCTAAATGCCAGCCGAAGCTCATTCTAAATGACGTGTCTGGATTGGGGGAAAAAGTCAGCCGCACTCCTGTAATTGCTTCAAATGCTGCCAACTTTATTGTTTTCGACAAGGGGTCTCCAAACTTTCTAAGCAAAGGGCCAAGTTTACTGTCCTTCAGACTTTAGGAAAGGAAGCCAGACTGGCCATCGGGAGTACAAAATGTCCCAGCATCAGTGGGAGTAAATAGTGCCCCATCGGTGTCAGTGGGAGGAATAGTGCCCCATCATTGGTGTCAGTGGGGAGTATAGTGCCCCATCATTGGTGTCAGTGGAAGGAATAGTGTCCCATCATTGGTGTCAGTGGGATGAATAGTGTCCCATCATTGGTGTCAGTGGGAGGAATAGTGCCCCATCATTGGTGTCAGTGGGAGGAATAGTGCCCCATCATTGGTGTCAGTGGGAGGAATAGTGTCCCATCATTGGTGTCAGTGGGAGGAATAGTGTCCCATCATTGGTGTCAGTGGGAGGAATAGTGTCCCATCATTGGTGTCAGTGGGAGGAATAGTGCCCCATCATTGGTGTCAGTGGGAGGAATAGTGTCCCATCATTGGTGTCAGTGGGAGGAATAGTGTCCCATCATTGGTGTCAGTGGGAGGAATAGTGTCCCATCATTGGTGTCAGTGGGAGGAATAGTGCCCCATCATTGGTGTCAGTGGGAGGAATAGTGCCCCATCATTGGTGTCAGTGGGAGGAATAGTGCCCCATCATTGGTGTCAGTGGGAGGAATAGTGTCCCATCATTGGGGTAATTGGGAGGAATTGTGCCCCGTCATTGGGGTAATTGTGCCCCGTCATTGGGGTAATTGTGCCCCGTCATTGGAGGAATTGTGCCCCATCATTGGAGTCATTAATGGGAACTGTGCCCCATCGTTTGTTTTGCTGGGAAGAATTGTGACCTTCATTGGTGTCGGTGAAAGAAATGGCAACCAAAGGGCCAGGAAAAATCAAGCAAAGGGCCGCCCCTGGGCCACAGTTTGGAGACCACTGTTTTAGACAAACCCAGGAACTCTTCCACGGCTGACGCATTTCACCCACAAAGCTGGCCTCCATTGCAGATGCGGCTATAATTGAGCCCAGCTATGTGGGTGAAACGTGTTATTGGAGGAGGTCATCCTAGGTGGGAACTCTCTGCTGTTTGTCCAGAACAATAAAGTTGCCAACATTGGAACTTTCCTGGAGTTTAGTCGGCTTTCTCTCCTCCTTTGACTTGTAATGACCGTTGTCGGGCAGTCTGGACTTCGAAGGGCCCACATGTGGTCCGGGAGCCGTGCGGGTGAAACGATGCTCTGCTATTGGGCCATACTAGCGATTCTCCCGGCTTATAATAAGAAATCTGTGTGGCTGGACGTCATTGTAGAGTTCAGGACTCGGATAGTCCCGATACGGAGTCACCACGCTGGGGGTATTTTTAGGCATCGTGGCTCCTGGATGTGTCCAGTCCCACGATTAATAATTCTTGTCTGCTAAAACATTCCAAACCTTGTCAGTCATTCTTTTTGGCGCCCCCCAAGGTCTGGCACTGTGTATTCGGGGAGTAACGGCCCCTCTGGACAGCCCCTGCAGCTTTCATCCCTCCTGTCACTAAGCCAGAGACTGCAATGCTGTGTAATCTCTGCGCCTCATCTGCCGAGGAACTACATTTCCCAGCATGCCCTACCTGCCACAGTCTCCCTACTGTAGCGCATACAGTATCGGCTGTAGCTTTGCCCACAATGCACTGCCCACGTGGCCTGGAAGTGGTAGGAAGGATAATTGGGTGTAATGCAGATAAAGATATCTGGGAATATCTTGCTTGAATTCCGTTCGTTCACTGAAGGAGCACTGAGCTCCTTTGCCATTGGTGGATAAAAGTCGAAGAATTCCTGTGTGAGAAGCGGCAGAATAAGCTGCTTTCCTCAGACTTTATGTCAAGTCATAAAAAATTCAGAGATGCACAAAAAAAGTTAGAAAATTTCTCCCAACCCCCCATTTCTCCTTTTGGTATTGCAGACATAAGGCAGACTACAGATCACAAGAGGAGAAGTCGGCACTCGGAATGGCATCCAACAATGGTTATTCTTTATTGCAGAAACTGTATAAAGCTGTAAAACCTCAACACGTTTTGGCCGTCAAACCCCAGTCATGACAAAGGCCCAATGGCCGAAACACGTTGGCTGTTTTACAGTCGTTGGGCCTTAGTCATGACAAAGGCCCAATGGCCGAAACACGTTGGTAGTTTTACAGCTGACAGGCTTTAGTCGTGACAAAGGCCCAATGGCCGAAACACGTTGGCTGTTTTACAGCTATCGGGCATTAGTCATGACAAAGGCCCAATGGCCGAAACACGTTGGCAGTTTTACACCTATCGGGCATTAGTCATGACAAAGGCCCAATGGCCGAAACACGTTGGCAGTTTTACAGCTATCGGGCATTAGTCGTGACTAAGGCCTGACAGCCGAAACGCATTGAATATTGTACAGCTGTTATACATCTTTTTGCAATAAAGGATAATCATTGTTGGATGACATTCTGAAGTGCCGACTTCTTCTCTTGCGATTCGTGTTACCTGAGGCTTTGGCAGATCTTTAAGTCTGAGCACCGGGCGGAGCTGGAATGTGAGAAAGGGGAAAGCGCTTACACACCTGTATTCATAAGGCAGGCTGTGCAGGCCAATCAATAGAGGTCTGTCTATAGGGGGCGGGGTCTGATTATTGGCTTTGGTTGGGTGGCTGCATTCATTTTGAGGTTGCTGTCCGTGTGATGCAGTGCACCACAGCCACCACTAGGGACAGACCCCGCCCTGGACTCCCTGTGTGCAGCCGTCTTGGTGTTCTGTGGATTCCAGCAAGACCTGTTCCGGAGTTCCCAGCTCCGCCTCCTCAGCCTCCACAAAACAAAACTTTCTCCCCGTAGGAGTAGCTGGCTGAGGATTGGCTGGAAACTGAAGTTCTCTGCTGGAATCCAGAAGCCCTGCACTGTGCCCACCCATAACCGACGTATCCGTTTGGGGTGGACTTACCTTTTATATTGGACAGATGGGGGCCAACTGGTAGCTTATTTCACAGGAAATATGGTTTCCGCAGGCAGAATCCCCCCTAAATGTTGCTGATGGTTCACTCTAAAAAGAGAAGTAATGGTTCTTTTCAGTGGAGGGAAGTTGGGGAAGAGGCCATTGTCTCTTTTTTGTAATTTTCTTTGTCAGACTTTATTGAACGGATTTACAATGTAACATTGATGAATATAATAATGGGAAGGGCGGGTATTTTGCGGAACCCCTTGGCGTCCATCATATACTCCGTCAAGCCTTGTACTGCTCTGCTAATTCCCCTGCAGTCCAGCCCATCCAATCACAGTGACTGTTACATCAGGCTGGTTCTTCCATATTCCTTCAAACATTATTCCAACGTCAAGATCCATTCCAGATCCTCCATCTGAGAATAAACATAAAATGCAGACAGGACAGGCTGTAGACTCGCTAAGGAGAGACCACAGGGCTCAGCGCCCCACAGGCTGACACTGGTACTGCCTCTGTACCTAGGGGGCAGAATTTAATGTACAGAGGCCATCCTGAGCTCTGCATCTCCTCTACCCTGGCCCTGCTGAGCGTTGGGTCTGCCCTATCCCGGCCCTGCTGAGCGCTTGGTCTGCCCTATCCCGGCCCTGCTGAGCGCTTGGTCCGCCCTATCCCAGCCCTGCTGAGCGCTTGGTCCGCCATATCCCGGCCCTGCTGAGCGCTTGGTCTGCCCAATCCCGGCCTGCTGAGCACTAGGTCTGCCCTATCCCGGCCCTACCGAGCGCTTGGTCCACCCTATCCCGGCCCTGCTGAGCGCTTGGTCCGCCCTATCCCAGCCCTGCTGAGCGCTTGGTCCGCCATATCCCGGCCCTGCTGAGCGCTTGGTCTGCCCAATCCCGGCCTGCTGAGCACTAGGTCTGCCCTATCCCGGCCCTGCTGAGCACTAGGTCTGCCCTATCCCGGCCCTGCTGAGCGCTTGGTCTGCCCTATCCCGGCCCTCCTGAGCGTTAGGTCTGCTTTGCCCTGCCAAGTACTATGTCTCCCCTGTTGAGCGCTGCATCTGCCCTGCCCCAGTCGAGCTCTGGGTCTCCCCTGCCCCTGTTGAGTGCCGGAGCTTCTCTGCTTTGCCTCTGTGGAGCTCTGGATCTTTACTTTCCAGCATAGAGGGCTCTGGAGCTCCCCTACCCTGCCCCTGTGGAACTCCTCTTCCTAGTCTGTCGAGCTCTGGAACTGCCTTGCTCCTGTCAAGCTCTGGAGCTGCCCTGCCCTGCCCCTGTCGAGCTCTGGAACTGCCCTGCCCTGCCCCTGTCGAGCTCTGGAACTGCCCTTCCCTGCCCCTGTCGAGCTCTGGAACTGCCCTGCCCCTGTCGAGCTCTGGAACTGCCCTGCCCTGCCCCTGTCGAGCTCTGGAACTGCCCTTCCCTGCCCCTGTCGAGCTCTGGAACTGCCCTGCCCTGCCCCTGTCGAGCTCTGGAACTGCCCTGCCCTGCCCCTGTCGAGCTCTGGAACTGCCCTGCCCTGCCCCTGTCGAGCTCTGGAACTGCCCTGCCCTGCCCCTGTCGAGCTCTGGAACTGCCCTGCCATGCGCCTGTCAAGCTCTGTAGCTCCCCTGCCTTGCCCCTTTCGAGCTCTGTAGCTCCCCTGCCTTGCCCCTTTCGAGCTCTGGAACTGCCCTGCCATGCGCCTGTCAAGCTCTGTAGCTCCCCTGCCTTGCCCCTTTCGAGCTCTGTAGCTCCCCTGCCTTGCCCCTTTCGAGCTCTGTAGCTCCCCTGCCTTTCCCCTTTCGAGCTCTGAAGCTCCTCTGCCTTGTCCCCGTCGAGCTGTGAAGCTCCTCTGCCTTGTCCCTGTCAATCTCTGGAGCTCCTCTTCTCTGCCCCTGTTGAGCTCTGGAACTGCCCTTCCCTGCCCCTGTCGAGCTCTGGAACTGCCCTTCCCTGCCCCTGTCGAGCTCTGGAACTGCCCTTCCCTGCCCCTGTCGAGCTCTGGAACTGCCCTGCCCCTGTCGAGCTCTGGAACTGCCCTGCCCCTGTCGAGCTCTGGAACTGCCCTGCCCCTGTCGAGCTCTGGAACTGCCCTGCCCCTGTGGAGCTCTGAAACTGCCTTGC
Source organism: Lithobates sylvaticus (assembly GCA_028564925.1). Taxonomy (NCBI): domain Eukaryota; kingdom Metazoa; phylum Chordata; class Amphibia; order Anura; family Ranidae; genus Lithobates; species Lithobates sylvaticus. The sequence continues at coordinate 279,531,941 of CM053032.1, forward strand.
GCCTGTCAAGCTCTGTAGCTCCTCTGCCTTGTCCCTGTCAATCTCTGGCGCTCCTCTTCTCTGCCCCCTGTTGAGCTCTGGACTCCTGTTCTCTGACCCACCAAGCTTTGAATACCCTCTGCCCCATGTAGTTCTGCATATCCTCTGCGCTACCCCTGTTGAGCTATGATTCTGCTCTGCCCCGCCCCTGCTGAGCTCTGGATCTCCTCCGCCACGCCCTTGCAGAACCCTCTCCCTACTCATCGCTGAAACCGACTGCAATCCAAACTCAGGGAACACAAAAGTGACAACAAAGCATTTATCTACCTGTAAATAGGATAATATATATGGATTATGAAATGTAAAGTCCTAATTATTTATGGCGGTTCTGTCCATTTTGGCACAGGGCGGCAGTATACTTACTTGAACACTTTGGCTCGGGGTGGTGCTTTAAGTGCTTTCTCAGGAGGGGGGGGAGGAGGGAGACTGTGTTCTGGGAATCGTGTGGCTTTGTTTAAGGGAGCCCCCCGCCTACTCGTACGCAAAGCCTGTGCCAAGTTTCCGAAGTCACCCGGACTGTGCGTTCTCATATGTTCCGTCTCAAAGTGGATATTGCAATAAACAGTGGTGGGGGATAAGCCACGCCTTCACAAGCCGCTCCTGACAAAGAATCGGTAAAAAAAATGCAATTTAGGATTCCACTTAAAGGGGAACTCCAGGGTAAAATGACCTAGAATTTTGCATACCTTCAGGTGTGCTTGCTGTGCTTTTTGTATTGTAAACTGCAGTACTACCTGCAGACTGAAGGCTACAGTTTACCAACGGACTCCCCACAGCCAATGGAAGGTGTGGGCGGGCTCAGTGGTAGACCCGATTCCATTCTGTGTAATGGCTACTATGTTGCCTGGAAAGTGGTAAGCTGTCAGAGATTCACCCGATTTCTCTGCCCAAAATGATTCCCCAAAATATCTGTCCTCCAAACTGGAAGCAGCTTTTCCCCCTCTAAATGTTATGCATCGTCCGGAGTTCTCCTTTAAGGATTTGGGGGGAGCTCTAACTGGGGTCTGTGTATTTATGGGGGTGGGGGGGGGGTCACACAATGGGATCAAGAAAGACTGTGAGGTGTGTAGCAATAATAAACGTGGTGTTGCGGGGGGAGGGGGGGTGGCTGCCCAAAAAAAAAAAAAAGGAACAACATCCTGTGAACTCTCCCTCACACCAATTCCCTCTTTTTATTCCTTAATTTATTTTTCCCGCCTCGTGCTACCTGTGAATCGCCCCGATCACACGTTTTTTTTATATTTTGGTGCGCATCAGACTGCCCCCGCGGTGTATGGGGTGGGGGGTAAATTCCCACTGACTGCAACCAAATGCCCTTCATTCTTCCCTCAGTATTCCTCGCCACAGACGTATCTTTGGTCTTATTTTTACCAGTTTTAATTTGTATGCTTTTTTTTTTTTTTTTTCTTTTGTTATATTTGTGCAACCTTTTAATGTTTGTTAATATTAATAAGAAAATGAACCCTATTTATGTATTGCTGAAACCATTTTATATGAATTGTGTTGAAAATTTCAGTGCTTTTTTTATGAATAAATTGTGGATCACAGAAAATTATTTTGACCCCGTGTGTGATTAGCGGCGCCGGTATATATATCGTGTTTGTATTCCATACTTTTATAATTAATATACAACCCCAATTCCAAAAAAAGTTGGTGCCCTTTGTAAAATCTACATAAAAACAGAATTCAATGATCTGCAAATCTCATAAACCCGGATTTTTTTCACCATAGAAAACCTATCAAATGTATAAACTGAGAAATTTGACCATTTTAACCGCTTCGCGACCGCCTCATGTATATATACGTCTACAGAACGGCACGGGCAGGCAAAATCACTTACCTGTACGTCCCCTTTAATTGCCTGCCCGTGGGTCGCACGCGCGCGCACCAGCCGCGCGCTCGCGACCCGGTCGGGAGCTCCGTGACCCCGGCCGCGGGACCAGCGGACCCGATCGCCGCCGGTGTCCCGCGATCGGGTCACGAAGCTGAAGAACGGGGAGAGGTCTGTGTAAACAAACCTCTCCCCCGCGCTTCCTACTCTGCCTGTCATTAATTGGCTGTTCCCGGTCATTGGGAAAGCCGATCAATGACGTCAGACGTCAGCCCCGCCCCCTAATGTAAAAAAAACACACACGTCACAGCCCATAACCCCTCCCCCCCTAGTGGTTAACTCTTTCACTACAACTGTCATTTATACAGGAATTAATGCATTTAAATAGCACTGATTGCTGTATAAATGACAATGGTCCCAAAAATGTGTCAAAAATGTCCGATGTGTCCGCCATAATGTCGCAGTCACAAAAAAAAAAATCGCTGATTGCCGCCATTACTAGTAAAAAAAAAAAATATTAATAAAAATGCTATAAAACTATCCCCTATTTTGTAAACGCTATAACTTTTGCGCAAACCAATCAATAATTGCGATTTTTTTTTTTTTACCAAAAATATGTCGTAGAATACGTATCGGCCTAAACTGAGGAAAAAAAAATGTTTTTTTATATATTTTTTGGGGATATTTATTCTAGCAAAATGCAAAAAATATAGCATTTTTTTTCAAAATTGTCGCTCTATTTTTGTTTATAGCGCAAAAAATAAAAAACGCAGGGGCGATCAAATACCACCAAAAGAAAGCTCTATTTGTGGGAAAAAAAGGACACCAATTTTGTTTTGGAGCCACGTCGCACGACCGCGCAGTTGTCAGTTAAAGCAACGCAGTGCCGAATCGCAAAAAGGGGCCTGGTCCTTTGGCTGCCAATTGGTCCGGGGCTGATATGGGAAAAAGAAAAATCAGGTGATTGTGAAATTGAACAGCAACAGGTCTCAAAAAAGTTGGGGCGGGGCCATGTTTGGCTCGGTGTAGCATCCCCTCTGTAAATGTCTGGGAACTGAGGAAACCGTTTGCTGGAGTTTTGGGAGAGGAACTCCAAAGACGTGCTGGTAGGTTAATTAGATCCTGTCGATAAAATTGGCCAAATATGTGTATGTTGTATGTGTTTGTAAGCGTGTCGGGACCCCACAGGGCAAGGACCGCACTATACCACAGATGGACACCAGTGGTTAAAGCGCCCAGAGGCGATTCAGTTCACATAGGTAGCGCTATACAAGTCATTCATTCATTCATTCAATGTTGTCCCATTCTTGCCTGATATAGAAATCGAACTCCTCAGCAGTCCTGGATCTTCTTTGTTGTATTTTGTGTTTCGAGATGCACCAAATATTTTCAGGTGGTGAAAGGTCTGGACTGCAGAAGGCCACATTTTAATTCGTCTGACTAAAGAACAGTTTTCCACTTTGCAACAGACCATTTTAAATGCGCTTTGGCCCAGAGAAGGCGGTAGCGTTTCTGGATCATGTTCAGATATGGCTGAGAAAATGAACCATTTTAAAAAAATTAAAATCGGGTAATTTGGAGATTGATGGCAGCAACGTGTCCCAAAGTTATAGGGCAACAAAAAGTCGGCAAAGGAAGAGCTGGAAGAACATTTTGCAGTGAATTGGGGTAATTGGCAACAGGTCAGTCACATAATTGGGTATAAAAACAGCATCTTAGAAAGCCGGAGTGTCTCAGAACTAAAGATGGGCGGAGCTTCACCAATTGCTAAAAAATGCGTCTAAAATAGTCAATTTCAGAATAACGCTCAACGTGACTTCAAATAATCTACGGAAAACCTAATCTCAAAAGATTCTGAGAATCCGGAGAAATCTGTGTGAATGGAAGAGGCTGAAACACAATATTGGATGGCGGTGATCTTCGGGCCCTCAGGCGGCACTGCATTATAAACTGGCATTATTGTGCGATGGACATCACTGCATGGGCTCTGGAATACTTCCACAAATCACTGTGAACACAGCTCACCGTGCCACCCAAAAACGCAAGGTAAAGCTCTATCATGGAAAGAAGAGGCCATATCTGAACATGATCTAGAGACGCCGCGGTATTGAGTAACCTCGTTATAAATGGTCTGTTGCAAAGTGGAAAATTATTCTTTGTGCCAAACCTCATTATAAATGGTCTGTTTCAAAGTGAAAACCGGTTCTGTAATCAAACTAATCTAAATCTGACCACCTTTGTCAACCATGGGCGCCGCGTCCACCAGACTAGAGGAGAGGAACCTTCCGGCTTGTTATCAGCGTGCAGTTCAGAAGCCGGTATCTCTGATGGTATGGGGAGGAAGGGCATTAGTGTGTACGGAGTGGTCAGCTTGTACATCAATGCTAACAGACCTCTCCAGGTGTTGGAGCAGCATATCCTCCCGTTCTGACGACATATTTCTCAGGGAAGGTCTTGTAGATCTCAGCAGGACAATGCTAAGCCCCATAGAGCATCTATGACACCAGCATGGCTTCCTAGTAGAGGAGTCCGGGGGCTTTACTGGCCGGCCTTCAGTCCAGACCTTTCACCACCTGAAAATATTAGGCGCATCTTGAAATGGGTAAGAATTTCTCTCCTAAAACTCCAGCAACCGGTCAGTTCCTAAATGTTTACAGACTGTTGGTAAAAGAAGAGGGAAGCGCTAAACATCGCCCCACTTTCTCTGTTTAAACATTTGATGTTTTCTATTTTCTCTTCTGAATAAAATCCGGTTTTATGAGATTTGCAAATCATTTCATTCAGTTTTTATGTAGATTTTATGGTATAAAGTATTTACAGTATCACAAAATTGTCCTCAGTTTAGGACGTCCTCATCACTGGTTTCTTGATTATGACAATGAGGTCCCTGTCCTCCAATGGCCTCCATCCACACTCGCCACATCTCATCCAATAGAGGCACCTTTGGGATGTAGTGGATCGGGAGATTCGGCATCATGGATGTGCAGCCAACAAATCTGCAGCAACTGTGTGATGTCATCAGGTCACTATGGAGGAAAATCTCTGAGGAACGTTTCCAACACCTCCTTGTTGTATCTATTCCACCAAGAATGAAGGCCAAAGGGGGTCCAACCCGCTACTAGCAAGGGGGACCTAATAAAGGGGGTCCAACCCGCTACTAGCAAGGGGGACCTAATAAAGGGGGTCCAACCCGCTACTAGCAAAGGGGACCTAATAAAGGGGGTCCAACCCACTACTAACAAGGGGGGCCTAATAAAGGGGGTCCAATCCGCTACTAGCAAAGGGGGACCTAATAAAGGGGGTCCAACCCGCTACTAACAAGGGGGGCCTAATAAAGGGGGTCCAACCCACTACTAGCAAGGAGGACCTAATAAAGGGGGTCCAACCCGCTACTAGCAAAGGGGGACCTAATAAAGGGGGTCCAACCCGCTACTAGCAAGGGGGGCCAACCCGCTACTAGCAAAGGGGGACCTAATAAAGGGGGTCCAACCCGCTACTAACAAGGGGGGCCTAATAAAGGGGGTCCAACCCGCTACTAGCAAGGGGGACCTAATAAAGGGGGTCCAACCCGCTACTAGCAAAGGGGGACCTAATAAAGGGGGTCCAACCCGCTACTAGCAAAGGGGGACCTAATAAAGGGGGTCCAACCCGCTACTAACAAAGGGGGCCTAATAAAGGGGGTCCAACCCGCTACTAGCAAGGGGGACCTAATAAAGGGGGTCCAACCTGCTACTAGCAAAGGGGGTCCAACCCGCTACTAGCAAGGGGGGCCTAATAAAGGGGGTCCAACCCGCTACTAACAAGGGGGGCCTAATAAAGGGGGTCCAACCCGCTACTAGCAAGGGGGACCCAATAAAGGGGGTCCAACCCGCTACTAACAAGGGGGGCCTAATAAAGGGGGTCCAACCCGCTACTAACAAGGGGGGCCTAATAAAGGGGGTCCAACCCGCTACTAGCAAGGAGGACCTAATAAAGGGGGTCCAACCCGCTACTAGCAAAGGGGGACCTAATAAAGGGGGTCCAACCCGCTACTAGCAAAGGGGGACCTAATAAAGGGGGTCCAACCCGCTACTAGCAAGGGGGGCCTAATAAAGGGGGTCCAACCCGCTACTAGCAAGGGGGGCCTAATAAAGGGGGTCCAACCCGCTACTAGCAAGGGGGGCCTAATAAAGGGGGTCCAACCCGCTACTAGCAAGGGGGACCTAATAAAGGGGGTCCAACCCGCTACTAGCAAGGGGGACCTAATAAAGGGGGTCCAACCCGCTACTAACAAGGAGGACCTAATAAAGGGAGTCCAACCCGCTACTAGCAAGGGGGGCCTAATAAAGGGGGTCCAACCCGCTACTAGCAAGGGGGGCCTAATAAAGGGGTCCAACCCGCTACTAGCAAGGGGGGCCTAATAAAGGGGGTCCAACCCGCTACTAGCAAGGGGGGCCTAATAAAGGGGGTCCAACCCGCTACTAGCAAGGGGGACCTAATAAAGGGGCTCCAACCCGCTACTAGCAAGGGGGACCTAATAAAGGGGCTCCAACCCGCTACTAGCAAGGGGGACCTAATAAAGGGGGTCCAACCCGCTACTAGCAAGGGGGACCTAATAAAGGGGTCCAACCCGCTACTAGCAAGGGGGGCCTAATAAAGGGGGTCCAACCCGTTACTAACAAGGAGGGCCTAATAAAGGGGTCCAACCCGCTACTAGCAAGGGGGGCCTAATAAAGGGGGTCCAACCCGCTACTAGCAAGGGGGGCCTAATAAAGGGGGTCCAACCCGCTACTAGCAAGGGGGACCTAATAAAGGGGCTCCAACCCGCTACTAGCAAGGGGGACCTAATAAAGGGGGTCCAACCCGCTACTAGCAAGGGGGACCTAATAAAGGGGGTCCAACCCGCTACTAGCAAGGGGGGCCTAATAAAGGGGATCCAACCCGCTACTAACAATAGGGGCCTAATAAAGGGGGTCCAACCCGCTACTAGCAAGGAGGACCTAATAAAGGGGGTCCAACCTGCTACTAGCAAAGGGGGACCTAATAAAGGGGGTCCAACCCGCTACTAGCAAAGGGGGACCTAATAAAGGGGGTCCAACCCGCTACTAACAAGGGGGGCCTAATAAAGGGGGTCCAACCCGCTACTAGCAAGGGGGACCTAATAAAGGGCGTCCAACCCGCTACTAACAAGGGGGGCCTAATAAAGAGGGTCCAACCCGCTACTAGCAAGGGGGACCCAATAAAGGGGGTCCAACCCGCTACTAACAAGGGGGGCCTAATAAAGGGGGTCCAACCCGCTACTAACAAGGGGGGCCTAATAAAGGGGGTCCAACCCGCTACTAGCAAGGAGGACCTAATAAAGGGGGTCCAACCCGCTACTAGCAAAGGGGGACCTAATAAAGGGGGTCCAACCCGCTACTAGCAAAGGGGGACCTAATAAAGGGGGTCCAACCCGCTACTAACAAGGGGGGCCTAATAAAGGGGGTCCAACCCGCTACTAGCAAGGGGGGCCTAATAAAGGGGGTCCAACCCCGCTACTAGCAAGGGGGGCCTAATAAAGGGGGTCCAACCCGCTACTAGCAAGGGGGACCTAATAAAGGGGGTCCAACCCGCTACTAACAAGGAGGACCTAATAAAGGGAGTCCAACCCGTTACTAACAAGGAGGGCCTAATAAAGGGGTCCAACCCGCTACTAGCAAGGGGGGCCTAATAAAGGGGGTCCAACCCGCTACTAGCAAGGGGGGCCTAATAAAGGGGGTCCAACCCGCTACTAGCAAGGGGGACCTAATAAAGGGGCTCCAACCCGCTACTAGCAAGGGGGACCTAATAAAGGGGGTCCAACCCGCTACTAGCAAGGGGGACCTAATAAAGGGGGACCAACCCGCTACTAGCAAGGAGGACCTAATAAAGGGGGTCCAAACCGCTACTAGCAAGGGGGACCTAATAAAGGTGGTCCAACCCGCTACTAGCAAGGGGGACCTAATAAAGGGGGTCCAACCCGCTACTAGCAAGGGGGACCTAATAAAGGGGCTCCAACCCGCTACTAGCAAGGGGGACCTAATAAAGGGGCTCCAACCCGCTACTAGCAAGGGGGACCTAATAAAGGGGCTCCAACCCGCTACTAGCAAGGGGGACCTAATAAAGGGGCTCCAACCCGCTACTAGCAAGGGGGACCTAATAAAGGGGGTCCAACCCGCTACTAGCAAGGAGGACCTAATAAAGGGGGTCCAACCCGCGACTAGCAAGGGGGGCCTAATAAAGGGGATCCAGCCCGCTACTAGCAAGGGGGACCTAATAAAGGGGGTCCAAACCGCTACTAGCAAGGGGGACCTAATAAAGGGGGTCCAACCCGCTACTAGCAAGGGGGACCTAATAAAGGGGGTCCAACCCGCTACTAGCAAGGGGGACCTAATAAAGGGGGTCCAACCCGCTACTAGCAAGGGGGACCTAATAAAGGGGGACCAACCCGCTACTAGCAAGGAGGACCTAATAAAGGGGGTCCAACCCGCTACTAGCAAGGGGGGCCTAATAAAGGGGGTCCAACCCGCTACTAACAAGGGGGACCTAATAAAGGGGCCGGTGAGTGTAATAATTACAATAACGAACAAATTATCAGTCCAGGATGAATGGAGTTGCTTCCAGCCGAGCTTCTCATAAATTGATAATAACATCGTCAGCCTAAAACTTCCCAGAATTCAAGAAGTTATTCATTCCGTTCCCTTAAAGTTCCAGATGAAGATCCCTCAAGTTTGGCCCCTAATTCACCCGCCAGGTCTGGCACTCCTAAGTCTACCGAATTCCCAGACCAGCTGCCTTCAACAATGTGACCCCCCCCCCCCCCCGCTGTCCAGAATATCTTGGGGTGTCATCTCATCTTTGGGGACCCTGTGTCAGTGTGCCTAGGACTGTGCAGTGCTGTACCCTATTATTATACAGGACACTAATACTCCACTGGTGTATGAATCCGTCACCGATGCAGAGACCAGGATTGTCAGGACAGGAGGGACAATAATAACGGGTGTCGCACCTAAATCCGCATTTTCTGCAGACACGACGTCTTCTTTGGGGGGCTCGTTGGGTTGGGGTACTCGGGAGGACATAAGGAAAATGCCGCTCATGCAGACGGCTCACTGCATTTGGTTGGGGAAGGTGAGGTGGGGCCCCGTCTGGAAACAGAAGGGCTCTGACGATCTCTTCCTGGAATTTAAGGAAGGATCCAGTCCGTCCTGAAGCTCCGTAGAGCGCATGAGCGTTCAGCAAAGCCAATTGAAATAAGTAAATAGACACTTTTTTGTACCGGCGTCTTGCCTTGCGGGCAATTTAGATACAGCGCCAACAACTGATCGTTGAGGTCCACCCCTCCCATATTTTGGTTATATTCGTGGACACAGAGGGGTTTCTCCACAACACCAGTCGCCGTAGAAATTTGGACTGTTGTGTCTGCATGAAGGGAGGACAGAACCAAAACATTCTGTAGCGCCGACACTTGTCTAAAGTGTGCGCTATCAGTGTAAATTTAGTTTTTCCAGAACTGTAATGGAGTTCTGGGGGTTAATTGTTTAGGTCATTTACTTTGGCATCAGCTTGACTGGGCTGTACTGGAGTTCTGCCTGGTGATTGGTGCAGTGAGGTACCTGTGACAGGCTGAGAACGCAGCCTGGTTGGAGGTGTTGAGTACCAATCTTTCCCGGAGCCAATCAGTGGGTGCGTCTGGCCCCGCTGTGTAGTCTGGGAAGGGGTATTTAAGATGCTGAGGTCACGTGTTCAGGGTTCGGCTTGCTCTTCGATTCCTGGTTCCGGTCCGGACCAACCCCGTGAGGGGTCCCGGACCCAGGAGTGTCTGCTGCCCCCCCATAAGCATGGTCACCCTGACCAGCCCCAGAGGCCCTCATGGTCGGGGGTGGGGATCCGTCTATTCCCGAGCCTCAGAACTGGCTAGTCGGAGGCCCAGTAACTGAAGGAGGATTCGGAGGTGTCCCGGTGTGCTCTCGGTATTGGAGGGACACGGCAACTCATACAAGCGACCAGGGAGGACTCTTCGGAGGAGGGCCATGAAGCTGGCTGCTCGGTAAGAGGCTGGGAGCTGAGATGTATGGACACTAAAGAATCCGCACTTCACACAGTATCGCCAAGAAGGCTGAGAGATCCGGGGACTGTGAGAGGTCCCTACTTATCTTCAGTTACAACATAGTCTGCGGCAGAGACTTTGCAAATCTTTGAATCACTTGTTGGCTGCTAAATCTATAGTCAGAGGTTTATCCAGCAGTGAAGCGCCCAGTTGCGAGTGGCTTCTCTCTGGGCTACCTAAAGAGACATTCATTTGATGTCAGCAGTTCTAAGTGCCTGAGCTTTGTCACCTGTACCCTCTATTCCCAACTGAGAGACTGTGTCATATTTGAACGTTACCCTTTGCAAATCAAAATCCTCAAAAGGACATTGGAGTGTCGGCTTCTGAAATGACTGGGTACCAACCCCGGGAACCCCTAGACAACGAACGACGAGCTACAAGGAGGAGGTAATTGGTAAGCCCAGAACATACATAGCCGCCCCCCCAGGGGTTATGGTGCTACAATTCTTATTACCCCCCCCACTTCATAGAGAGCAAATTATTACACTGCAAGTAGGCTCTCTCCCCCAGCCTAAGGCCTGATTCACACCTCGGCATTTTTAGTGCTTTTTGCATTTTGCAGATTTGCACTTCAGTCCATTTAACATGGTTTCCTATGGAACATGTTCTGCTGTGCAAATCTGCAAAATGCAACAAGCACTAAAAATGCAAAGGTGTGAATCAGGCCTAAGACAGGAATCTACAAGCCTCTGGGGAAAGCCCCGGCGATTAGATCGCACGGTGCCACAGGCTCCAATCTGATGATCAAACAAGTGACTAAACAGTGGCACCATCGTGTAATAATTGTTCACATATAAGTGGTACCTCTTTCCGAATAAGGGTCCCACACAGTCTTGCCAGGGCTCCCTATGTAATCTGTGGCTATTAGACATGTGCGATTAGTTTCGTACAAATCCAAATTACTAATTTTTACGAATACGAATTCTGTACGAAATACGAAATTTCATTTTTACGAATTTCGGATCCAAATTATCCGAATCCAAACTACCAAATAACGAATTTCAACTAATACGAAAGAAATTATAGCGGATATAACGAATGATTCGAATGAATTCGAGATTCAGTATAACGAATAGCGACACTCTACGAATAATAACGAATTATCCGAAAACGTATTAACGTTACATAACACAAGTCTATTGTTCACCAATCACTCAGAGGAAGTAGGAAATACGAAATTTCGTACTTCCTCTGAGTGATTGGTGAACAATAGACTTGTGTTATGTAACGTTAATATGTTTTCGGATAATTCATTATTATTCGTAGAGTGTCGCTATTCGTTATCCAAATTAACGATTCGTACGAATCCGAATTAAATTTGGTACACGAATTACGATTTTTTTTTTGAACAGAACGAAACAAAACCCATTTTTTGACGGCTCCCATGTCTAGTAACTATCTTTTTCCTCGTAAACGGTAAAGCTCCATGTATAGCCGGTGGCCCGGTCACAGAGCTTGTAGAGCTTGCCCCCGTATCTGGCACGCTTGCTGGGAAGATACTGTTTGAATGACAAGCGGCCAGAAAACTTAATCAGGGATCAATGCAGACAACTTGATGGGGAGTCAACAAGGCTACAAAAACGTTGGTTGAAGTGGTTTGGGAGGGGCCGAATTTTATAGAGCCGATCGTATTCAGGGTCTCCCCGAGGACGACAGAGTTCATTGTCGTTGAAGTGCATGAACCGCGAGATCTGCTCGTATCGTGCCCTGGACATGGAGGCAGAGAACACGGGCATATGGTGAATTGGGTCAGTGGACCAATATGAACGCAACTCACACTTTTTGGTTACGCCCATGAGGAGGGAAAGGCCCAGAAAGGTCTTAAATTTGGAGATCGTGATTGGTCTCCAATCTCTGGCAAGGGTCAGCTGGGGATTAGCAGAGATGACTTGACCAGCGTACAAATTGCTTTGGTCCACAATAGATCTATAGAGATCTTTGGTGAAAAACAGCGATTAAAAATCAAGTGATGTAAAATCAGCCGTTTCCACCTGAATGCCGGGTTGGCCAGTGAATGGGGGAAGTACGGGTGCTGCAGAAGTGGTGGGCACCCAATCAGGATTGGCGAATGCAGCAGGAAGGGCACTATGGGCACGACGGGCCTGTCTTTGTCTTCTTGGTGGCAGCGGGACACTACTTGTGCTTGTCACCTCGCCAGCTTGAACTGCACTTATGGGACTCGCCACGTCACCACGTGATACTGCAGTGCTGGACGTATGACCAGGGTGTACTAGGCCGCTGGTGCTTGCCAGTTCACCAGAAGGAATAGCGGCGCTAGTACTTCTCTGCTCCATACGAGAGACCTGCGGTTCCTGCACCTCAACGACAGCAGAAGATCGGGATCGGGTACGCCTGACCTTAGCAGGGACCACGAGTCCATCGTCAGAGCTATCTGTCATGGAGCCGCTGTCGTCTACAGGATCGTATTCTGAGCCTGATTCCGACAGATGAGTGACTTCCTCTTCACTATCTGTCATACTCAGAAACGTGTCGCCTCTTCACTACTGAACCTTCCATTTGACATTTTATGCTCTAAATTTACTGGTACAACTAGTGAGACTCGCAGGTAAAAAAAGCTCCTGACTGTCAGAGCCTGCTTCAAACGCAGCAAAAAAACCTGTTAGCGTTCGCAGGGATCAGGTCTGACTCTGCGAACGCTGCAGTTATGTGTTTTTGTAAGTGACAGTGATCAATCGATACTGCACTTGGCTGGGCTGGGCGGAGGGGCTAAACGCAGGTGCTAGCAGGTATCTGGGCTGATCCCGCTAACACTGCGTTTTTGGGAACCCTAAACTGCTGGGGACACTAGTATAGATCTGATCAGATATCGATCCGTTCAGACATTATACCACTAAGGGAGGTGTATGGAGCGTGCGTGGTTGTTAGTGGTACTGGCAGCACTAATCTGACCCTGCCTGGGGCGGCGCAGACCCTATTCATGAAAGACAGAAGTTGTCAGACAAATCTGATTTCTTTTTATGAAGAGGTAAGTAAAACCTTGGACAGAGGGGTGGCGGTGGACGTGGTATACTTGGACAGAGGGGTGGCTGTGGACGTGGTATACTTGGACAGAGGGGTGGCGGTGGACGTGGTATACTTGGACAGAGGCGTGGCTGTGGACGTGGTATACTTGGACAGAGGCGTGGCTGTGGACGTGGTATACTTGGACAGAGGCGTGGCTGTGGACGTGGTATACTTGGACAGAGGCGTGGCTGTGGACGTGGTATACTTGGACAGAGGCGTGGCTGTGGACGTGGTATACTTGGACAGAGGGGTGGCTGTGGTATACTTGGACAGAGGGGTGGCTGTGGACGTGGTATACTTGGACAGAGGCGTGGCTGTGGACATGGTATACTTGGACAGAGGGGTGGCTGTGGACGTGGTATACTTGGACAGAGGGGTGGCTGTGGACGTGGTATACTTGAACAGAGGCGTGGCTGTGGACGTGGTATACTTGGACAGAGGGGTGGCGGTGGACGTGGTATACTTGGACAGAGGGGTGGCGGTGGACGTGGTATACTTGGACAGAGGCGTGGCCGTGGTATACTTGGACAGAGGGGTGGCGGTGGACGTGGTATACTTGGATTTTGCAAAAGCGTTGGATACAGTTCCCCACACACGGCTCATGTGGAAGGTAAGGTCTACAGGTTTGGAAATATCGGTTTGTAAATGGATAGAAAACTGGCTAAAAGACAGAATTCAGAGAGTCGTGGTTAATGATTCTTACTCTGAATGGTCTAAGGTTATCAGTGGTGTACCCCAAGGTTCAGTGCTGGGACCCTTACTTTTTAATATCTTTATAAATGATATTGGGTCTGGGATCAAAAGTAACATTTCTGTCTTTGCAGATGACACCAAGCTATGCAGTGGAATAACGTCCTTACAGGAGGTCTCCAATTTACAAGCCGACCTCAATGCTCTGTCTAATTGGGCGACTATGTGGCAGATGAGGTTTAATGTTGATAAATGTAAATTTATGCACTTGGGGGCCAAGAATATGCATTTCTGTAGTTTTGGTAGATGATAAGCTCAATAATAACATGCAATGCCAAGCTGCGGTTTCCAAAGCCAGCAAAGTCCTTTCTTGTATAAGAGAGGGATGGATTCCAGAGAGAGAGACATCATCTGTACAAATCATTAGTAAGACCTCATCTGGAATATGCAGTTCAGTTTTGGGCTCCAGTTCTCAGAAAGGATATCAGGGAACTGGAGAAAGTGCAGAGAAGGGCAACCAAACTGATAAGAGGCCTGGAGGAGCTCAGCTATGCCAGTGCAGGGATCTAGAGGTTCTAGGGGTTAAAGCAGGGGGTGTGAAGGGGATACAATGCCCCCCCCCCCCTTCCCCGAGTCACGGCAGGTAAGTAGTATTTCTGTATATCTGGAGGCATTTTGGTTATACATATAAATAAAAATAAAAAAATCATGAACACAAGATGGTTTAAAACCCAAATTTAATGTATTAATTTCTTTACATAATGAACCACCATTGGGCCCAGAACCCCCCCTCCCCCCTCCACTAGGGGGCGGAGTCCGGGGGTACGGGGTGTTCAGTCCTCCATGTGCGTCCCGGAATGGCTCCATGTGGCCTCCTAAGCAGCGGCTCCTGAGGAATAAACGTTCTGCGATCCGCCATCACTTCTCCTCCTTCTCTGAGTGTTTGTGCACAGCGGCTATGAAGGCGCCCACGTGCTCCGGGTCCATGTCCGGGTACAAGCCGTGGCCCAGGTTAGCGATATACGCCCGGCGACCAAAGGCCTCCACCATCGTCTTCGCCATCTTCTCAATGTTCTCCTGAGAGGGAGAGAGGAGATTGTCACTCGGAGTGAAGCATTACATCCACCTTCCAGAAGGTTCCGCTGTCATTACCCCCGCTAATCATTATCATTGGAGGGGGAGGGGCTAATGTCCCATGTAGTGGGAGAGAAGGATAAGGTGGGCATTACCTGGGATTCTTTTCTGTACAAAAACTTTCCAGAGACTCTTTAACAAGTAGAACCCATCAGTCCCCGATGATCCGATTAGGACCAGCCGGGGGGGGGGGGGGGGGTGGGGGATGAGGTTTGCGGGGGGGGGGCGTGTCTTCATACACCTCAGAATTATTTATTTAGTTCTATTTTGGTTCCCTCGGCCTGGTTTTTGCCCCTCACATTTTTTTATTGTACGGCTGAGGCTCTTGTACAGGACGGGTGTGAGGGGCTGTACTGCCAAGCATGAGCATCCAGAACTTTCCAAACAATTCCCAGGACTCAAACCCACCGACAGCCGCATCGGGCCGGGACTCAAACCCACCGACAGCCGCATCGGGCCGGGACTCAAACCCACCGACAGCCGCATCGGGCCGGGACTCAAACCCACCGACAGCCGCATCGGGCCGGGACTCAAACCCACCGACAGCCGCATCGGGCCGGGACTCAAACCCACCGACAGCCGCATCGGGCCGGGACTCAAACCCACCGACAGCCGCATCGGGCCGGGACTCAAACCCACCGACAGCCGCATCGGGCCATCGCTGTCAATGGGCGGCTTCACCTCGCTGCTGTGGGCTCCAGAGACGTATTATGAAGGTTCTGGACACTCGTACCTGCTGTATTGCTGTATGCATCCCTGCCCCCCCCCCCATCCCCAACAATACTGCTTCCCGCAACTTCCGGTCTTGGAGCACAATGGTCACATGACAGGAGTACGCGGTCCTCAGTGAGAACGCAGCACATACACCCCCTCCCAGGTCTGCCCACATTAGTACCCAGTCCTTTATCCCCAGTGATCGCCCATCCTAGACCTTCCCATTCCCGGAGTAGTTGGCCCCTCACCCCCCCAGTGATGAGGCAGCTCACCCGGCCCAGGCCCGCCCATGTTAGAAGAAGTAGAAGGTCTTTTATCCCCCCAGTGATAACACATCACATGAAAGCCGATCTCAGACTGAAGCACACGCATCATTTGAGGGGTCCCCCCCAGGACCCCTCAAGGAGGAGAAGCCCCCTGAAGGACAGAAGACAGAACTTCCAGAATGCAAAGAGGGAACACTGTGGAGTGGTGCAGTGTGCGGCTGCAGATCACATTTCGGGTTTATTAACACTTTAATAGTGGAGTTGTGTTACCAACAATTATCTGTGCGATTATGAAGTAGCGATCAGAGACCGCGGGGGAGACGCGAGATTACAGAGTTCTGTGAAGATATTTTCCGTCTCTCACCTTGCTGGCGTACAGAGCGCAGGGGTCCAGATTTCCCTGCAGAGTCACCTTCCGTCCCGTCCGCTCCCTGCAATAAAGGAGACGGTCAGACCAATCACCATCCACCAGAGATCACATATAAGGCCCCCAACATAAGAGGGTGCGGGCCTTGTGTACCGGGCCCTATGGGGTCAGATGGGGGGGGATGGGCCCGGTGCAGCGTCATTCTAAATCTCTACTCTGCCCCCCCCCCCCCCATCAACTGCCAGTGAATGAGGGGGAGGGATGTGCTGCAGTGCACAGATCCTCTACCACAAGTCCTCTACCCCCCCCAATATTCCCCTCATGGCACAAATTGCTTCTCCCCCATCGCTCCCATCTCAACTTTAGCCCCCACCAAGATTCTCTCCTATTCTCTCCCTCAAATGACCCCCCCAAAATAAAAACACCTCCCTCCTAGAACAAATCCACTTCCCCCAACCCCCCTCCTAGCACAAATCAATTCCCCTCAAACCCCCCCCCCCCCCCGGCCCATATTTAAAAAAATAAATAAATTTAAAAAAGCACATATACAAACCCCCCCCCCAATCCCTTATTCAGCAGCACCCCCCCCCCCCCTTCAAATTTCCCCTCTTACCACAAATTACCAAGATCCACCCGGATCCCCCAGATTCTGAAGTGGCCCCATACTTGGGGTTCCTCACCTGGCCTCCTGGGGGCGAACCGTCCAATCCAGCCCAACCACCTCATAGCCGGACTGGGAGAGATCCTCTAAAGCGTAATGAGCGTCCTTAGCGAATACAATCTGCAAGAAGCCGTTTATTATTAATGAACGTTGAGAAAGAAAAATAAAATGCATAAAAAGACGCTCAGAAGTGCAAGAACTACAAAGACCAGCAGGCCGAACACACGAGAGCTCCCCCCACCCCCACCCAAGAGGGAAGGATGTTGAGAGGTCTCCTGACCACACCGATCAATACAACCGTGCCGGGTCAGCAATAAGGAGCACCGATATCACTGATTCATTCCCCGACTGAACCGTCATCCAAATCCAGCGCAGGAAAAACGCCGGGACTCTCCCCACCCCCGATTCCCACCACTCCCTACAACGCTGCCGCTGTGCCGTCACATGACTGTCCAAATCATTATGGCGCCAAATTCTTTCCCCATAATCCATTTTTAAAGAAAGTAAAGCTTGCTCTGTAACCCCATTGGACACCAAAATCTGCCGTCCCAATAGGGGGCTGGCATTGGTGGGATCTCTCCTCACTTCCTTGGGTGTCACCAGAAAAGGAAGCGAGGGAATGGGATGCACAGACAGCAGTACTGGGCACTCACCATGGGCACCACCTCCAACCCCTCAGATTTCAGCTTCTGTTTGACCCTTTGAGCGATCTCACGAAGATACGGCAGGGAGAATTCTGCGAACTGCTGGGGTCCGAGACAACCGGCATGAGACTCAAACACCTGCAAAGCCTGAAAACACAAAGACACAAGTGCTTAACAAACATTACAGGTACTCATCTCCCCGTCTACAAAGATAAACCAAAGTGTCCACCCATGTGGTGGTGTGAAGGTCTCGGGGGAAGGGTGTCCACCCATGTGGTGGTGTGGTTCTCGGGGGGAAGGGTGTCCACCCATGTGGTGGTGTGAAGGTCTCGGGGGAAGGGTGTCCACCCATGTGGTGGTGTGGTTCTCGGGGGGAAGGGTGTCCACCCATGTGGTGGTGTGGTTCTCGGGGGGAAGGGTGTCCACCCATGTGGTGGTGTGAAGTTCTCGGGGTAAAGGTGTCCACCCATGTGGTGGTGTGAAGGTCTCGGGGAAGGGTGTCCACCCATGTGGTGGTGTGAAGGTCTCGGGGAAGGGTGTCCACCCACGTGGTGGTGTGAAGTTCTCGGGGTAAGGGTGTCCACCCACGTGGTGGTGTGAAGTTCTCAGGTAAGGGTGTCCACCCATGTGGTGGTGTGGTTCTCGGGGTAAGGGTGTCCACCCATGTGGTGGTGGGAAGTTCTCGGGGTAAAGGGTGTCCACCCATGTGGTGGTGTGGTTCTCGGGGTAAGGGTGTCCACCCATGTGGTGGTGTGAAGTTCTCGGGGTAAGGGTGTCCACCCACGTGGTGGTGTGAAGTTCTCGGGGTAAGGGTGTCCACCCACGTGGTGGTGTGAAGTTCTCAGGTAAGGGTGTCCACCCATGTGGTAGTGGGAAGTTCTTGGGGTAAGGGTGTCCACCCATGTGGTGGTGTGGTTCCCAGGTAAGGGTGTCCACCCATGTGGTGGTGTGAAGTTCTCAGGTAAGGGTGTCCACCCATGTGGTGGTGTGAAGTTCTCAGGTAAGGGTGTCCACCCATGTGGTGGTGTGAAGTTCTCAGGTAAGGGTGTCCACCCATGTGGTAGTGGGAAGTTCTTGGGGTAAGGGTGTCCACCCATGTGGTGGTGTGGTTCCCAGGTAAGGGTGTCCACCCATGTGGTGGTGTGAAGTTCTCAGGTAAGGGTGTCCACCCATGTGGTGGTGTGAAGTTCTCAGGTAAGGGTGTCCACCCATGTGGTGGTGTGAAGTTCTCAGGTAAGGGTGTCCACCCATGTGGTGGTGGGAAGTTCTTGGGGTAAGGGTGTCCACCCACGTGGTGGTGGGAAGTTCTTGGGGTAAGGGTGTCCACCCACGTGGTGGTGGGAAGTTCTTGGGGTAAGGGTGTCCACCCACGTGGTGGTGGGAAGTTCTTGGGGTAAGGGTGTCCACCCACGTGGTGGTGGGAAGTTCTTGGGGTAAGGGTGTCCACCCACGTGGTGGTGGGAAGTTCTTGGGGTAAGGGTGTCCACCCATGTGGTGGTGGGAAGTTCTTGGGGTAAGGGTGTCCACCCATGTGGTGGTGGGAAGTTCTCAGGTAAGGGTGTCCACCCATGTGGTGGTGGGAAGTTCTCAGGTAAGGGTGTCCACCCATGTGGTGGTGGGAAGTTCTCAGGTAAGGGTGTCCACCCATGTGGTGGTGTGAAGTTCTCGGGGTAAGGGTGTCCACCCATGTGGTGGTGTGGTTCTCGGGGGAAGGGTGTCCACCCATGTGGTGGTGTGGTTCTCAGGTAAGGGTTGTCACACATACTGGTATGGAGTTCTTAGGTAACCAAAGAACAGAGATGTCACTCTACCTGGGCACCTGCTGCCACCTGTCCCACCAGGTAATCCACAATGACGTCCGTGAGCTGCTGCAGGAGCTGCTGACTGGCAGTTGGGTTCTGATAGAGCCAACGTT
>CM053032.1:279556332-279593832 GCA_028564925.1 Lithobates sylvaticus
CACCATCCCTGTGCTGAGTTCCCGGGTCTGTACACCCGCTGTGCCCATTAACCAATTTTCAGCGCTTTCACACTTTGAATGACAATTACTCAGTCATGTACCAATATGACATTTTGAATCACTTTTCATACCTATAGAGATTTCTTTGGTGGTATTTAATAAGTATTGGGGGGGGGGTTATTTTTTGAAGAAGGAAGAAGACCAAAAATGTAAAATATAAAAAAAACTATTTAATATTTTACAAACAGGTAACTTTTCTCCTTCACTGATTATCGGTGTTGAGGTCCCGTCACACAAGCCGGTTATCGGCTTTCCTCGCGCCGACATCATGAGGAAAGGAATGTGATTGGACACAGCTGATCACCTGGTAAAAGGCTGCTGTGATTGATCTGTGATCAGCTAAGGACATAGTGACAGCAGAGCGCTTGGCAGGCGCAATCACAGTAGAATGTCAGATGACGCCCTCCCAGAACTGGCCGGCCATGCTGTAGCCATCATTTGGCTGTAGTGCCTTTGGCAAGTGGGCGGAGACACACACAGGCGGGAGGAGGGGCGGAGACACACACAGATGCGGGAGGAGGGGCGGAGACACACACAGATGCGGGAGGAGGGGCGGAGGCACACACAGACGCGAGGGGGGGCGGAGGCACACACAGACGCGAGGGGGGGCGGAGGCACACACAGACGCGAGGGGGGGGGCGGAGGCACACACAGACGCGAGGGGGGGCGGAGGCACACACACAGACGCGAGGGGGGGCGGAGGCACACACACAGACGCGAGGGGGGGCGGAGGCACACACACAGACGCGAGGGGGGGCGGAGGCACACACACAGACGGGAGGGGGGGGCGGAGGCACACACACAGACGGGAGGGGGGGCGGAGGCACACACACAGACGGGAGGGGGGGGCGGAGGCACACACACAGACGCGAGGGGGGGGCGGAGGCACACACACAGACGCGAGGGGGGGGGGCGGAGGCACACACACAGACGGGAGGGGGGGGGTGGAGGCACACACACAGACGGGAGGGGGGGCGGAGGCACACACACAGACGGGAGGGGGGGGCGGAGGCACACACACACAGACGGGAGGGGGGGGGCGGAGGCACACACACAGACGGGAGGGGGGGGGGGGGGCGGAGGCACACACACAGACGGGAGGGGGGGGGCGGAGGCACACACACAGACGGGAGGGGGGGGCGGAGGCACACACACAGACGGGAGGGGGGGCGGAGGCACACAGACGGGAGGGGGGGGCGGAGGCACACACACAGACGGGAGGGGGGGGCGGAGGCACACAGACGGGAGGGGGGGGGGGCGGAGGCACACAGACGGGAGGGAGGGGGGGGGGCGGAGGCACACAGACGGGAGGGAGGGGGGGGGGCGGAGGCACACAGACGGGGGGGGGGGGGGCGGAGGCACACAGACGGGAGGGGGCACACAGACGGGAGGGAGGGGGGGGGGCGGAGGCACACAGACGGGAGGGAGGGGGGGGGGCGGAGGCACACAGACGGGAGGGAGGGGGGGGGGCGGAGGCACACAGACGCGAGGGAGGGGGGGGGGGGCGGAGGCACACAGACGCGAGGGAGGGGGGGGGCGGAGGCACACAGACGCGAGGGAGGGGGGGGGGCGGAGGCACACAGACGGGAGGGAGGGGGGGGGGGCGGAGGCACACAGACGGGAGGGAGGGGGGGGGGGCGGAGGCACACAGACGGGAGGGAGGGGGGGGGGGGGCGGAGGCACACAGACGGGAGGGAGGGGGGGGGGGGCGGAGGCACACAGACGGGAGGGAGGGGGGGGGCGGAGGCACACAGACGGGAGGGAGGGGGGGGGGCGGAGGCACACAGACGGGAGGGGGGAGTTTGCTATGAATAATAAAAATTCATTAAATAGTATTTTTGGTGCGGAGATGTTGGAGTTTCTTGAACACAGATCGCGGGACGCCGCAGTGCAGACGGACCCCCCGGGAGGAATGTTGGTGAATCTTATTGATGTCTACAGAGAAATCACTGGGAATGTTCCGGACGTACCTGAGGAATGACGAGGATGTCGGAGAAGATGATGGCGGCATCCAAAGGGAAGCGTCGCAGAGGCTGCAAGTGAAGGAACAGAACGTTATACAGCAGAGAAGGAACCAGTTAGTCGCATCCCAATAAACATGGCCGGATTTCACCCCTCCCCCCCCCCCCCCCCCCCCCCCAACATATATGTGCCGCGGCAAACGGGTCCACTTTACCACCCCACACGCTGCACATATACATCTCTGGGTGGGGGGGGGGGGGGGGGTAGGTGGTTAATGTTTATGTGCCGAGAGCGCGCTCACAGCACCAAGTCTGAGCTACTCAGTCCGGACTAAAGATCCGGCAGTGGTCACATGATCCTTCCTGCCCACCCCCCCCCCCCCTCCCCCCTCCCCCCGCATTCTGAACTGTATAAAGGGCCCCCCGGGGTGGGAAGGAAGGGGTTAAGGATGTTCATTCATAAAAGACAGGAAGAAATTTGCTACAACCAGAACATCCGGAGATGTTGAGAAATCCCCCCCCCCCCCCCACTATAAATAATATCTTCATCCATTCACATATTACATAATTACATAGTCCAACCTCTGTGTGTGATTATATGTCAGTATTACATTGTATATCCCTGTATGTTGCGGTCATTCAGGTGATTATCTAATAGTTTCTTGAATCTATCGATGCCCCCCGCTGAGACCACCGCCTGTGGAAGGGAATTCCACATCCTTTTCCGCTCTTACAGTAAAGAACCCTCTACATAGTTTAAGGTTAAACCTCTTTTCTTTTTCTTTAATGAGTGGCCACGAGTCTTGTTAAACTCCCTTCTGCGAAAAACCTTCCTCCCTATTGTGGGGTCACCAGTCTGGTATTTCTATATTGTGGGGTCACCAGTCCAGTATTTCTATATTGTGGGGTCACCAGTCCGGTATTTGTATATTGTGGGGTCACCAGTCCGGTATTTATATATTGTGGGGTCACCAGTCCGGTATTTATATATTGTGGGGTCACCAGTCCGGTATTTATATATTGTGGGGTCACCAGTCCGGTATTTATATATTGTGGGGTCACCAGTCTGGTATTTATATATTGTGGGGTCACCAGTCCGGTATTTATATATTGTGGGGTCACCAGTCCGGTATTTATATATTGTGGGGTCACCAGTCCGGTATTTATATATTGTGGGGTCACCAGTCCGGTATTTATATATTGTGGGGTCACCAGTCCGGTATTTATATATTGTGGGGTCACCAGTCCGGTATTTATATAATGAAATCATATCCCCTCTCAAGCGTCTTCTCCAGAGAGAATAAGTTCAGAGCTCACAACCTTTCCTCATAACTAATATCCTCCAGACCCTTATTAGCTTTGTTGCCCTTCTTTGTAGTCGCTCCATTTCCAGTACATCCTTCCTGAGGACTGGTGCCCAGAACTGGACAGCATACTCCAGGTGCGGCCGGACCAGAGTCTTGTAGAGCGGGAGAATTATCCTTTTATCTCTGGAGTTGATCCCCTTTTTAATGCCAATATTCTGTTTGCTTTGTTAGCAGCAGCTTGGCATTGCTGAGCCCATCATCTACTAGGACCCCCAGGTCCTTCTCCATCCATCCATCCATCCATCCCCCCCCCCAGTCTATAGATTGCATTCAGATTTTTGCCACCCAAATACATTATTTTACATTTTTCTACATGGAACCTCATTTGCCATGTAGTTGCCCCCCCCCCCCCCCCCCCCCCCATTTATTTGTTCAGATCTTCTTGGAAGGTTTCCACATCCTGCAGGGAAGTTATTGCCCTGCTTACCCCCCCGGTACAGACCTCCTGTTATGGGGCTGAAGGAAGCGCCGGCTGGACTACAATTTCCGCACTCGGTGAAAGGCGGGGCTTATAGTCGGTTACTGACCAATCCCAATGAGTGGACGACACGCACAGCAGTAAGTGGCCCCCAGTGATTCCGGTAGGGGGTGCGGTGTGGGTTTTGGGGCCATGTGACCCCCGGGGTCTACATACAGAGAGATGACGGAACAGCAGAGCAAATATATAATCTTGGAAGTTTTTATTTCCTGTAATGAATGAATCTCCATATTCAAGGAAAGAACATCAAATTGTAGATTCAGAACCCTCCATAGATCCCCACCCCATCTCCCCCAACCCCCCAATCCCCCCCATCTCCATGGTTACCTGTAAGGTGAGCTCACAGCAGATCTCGGGGCTGCGACACGATGCAAAGAAGTCCTGTCCGGCGCGGGTCTCCCGGAACTCTGAAAAATGAGAGGAGAGACTAAAAGCTGCAGTTCCATAATTAGTCACTAGGGGGCAACTGCTTGTTTATATGGAGAGTGGAAGAGTTAGAACCGGAGAGATGGACTAGGGGGGGACCCCGGGGTCCGGGAGGAGAGAGATGGAGGGGGAAGGGGAACCCCCCAGGTCCGGGAGGAGAGAGAGATGGGGGGGGGAAGGGGGGGAACCCCCCCGGGTCCGGGAGGAGAGAGAGATGGGGGGGGGGGGAAGCCCCGGGTTCGGGACGAGAGAGATGGGAAGGGGGACCCCCGGGTCCGGGAGGAGAGAGATGGGGAGGGGGAGGGGAACCCCCGGGAGGAGAGAGATGGGGGGGGGGACCCCCGGGTCCGGGAGGAGAGAGATGGGGGAGGGGAGGGGAACCCCCCGGGTCCGGGGAGGAGAGAGATGGGGGGGGTAGGGGAACCCCCTGGGTCCAGGGAGGAGAGAGATGGGGAGGGGGGGACCCCCGGGTCCGGGAGGAGAGAGATGGGGAGGGGGGGGAACCCCCCCCCCCGGGTCCGGGAGGAGAGAGATGGGGGAGGGGGGGAACCCCCCGGGTCCGGTCAGGAAGACTTGGCAAATCGGCGGCTTCCAATGACTCTGCCAGGCCACCATGACAGTCCCTGAGAGTCCCATCCTGCCCCGGTATGGCGCCCTCACCTGGCAGGTAGCGGCCGGCCTGTCTCATACACCACACCGGCACATGTCGGCACTCCTCCCCGCGGGCGGCCCGTAGGAAGACGTCATTCTGCAGAGGAGGGAAATTCTCAGCACTATAAATACAAAAAAATAGAATAGATTAGATGGAGCCGTGTGACACCCCGCCCCCCACCAATCACATCGTCCAATCCCCAATCTCTGACATTCTATGTACAGATCTGTCTGCTTGGACTTGTAGCTCCTCCCCTTCAGTCTTGTACAGGTGTAGCGGCTCCTCCCCCTGGACTGAAATGTCTTCCTCGGATTTCTCCGCACACTGTGAGCTTCTCACATTGTGCATTAGAAGCTTCAGCAAGTCAGATAGAGCCCCGCCCCACTTCCTGGCTGGAGGACGTCCAACATCATCTAGCCCTTTCCTCCCCAGCCTGACTGTCCCTGGCCCCTTTCATTAATTGGATTTTATTTCTTTCAATCATGGAAGGTTCAGGATTACATGTGGGCGTTACCTATGCAAATATCTGCTAGGAACGCCCCCTCCTCCAGACTGACACCCATCCATCATGGTGTTTTGATATTTGCATAACTCCTCCCCCTGCTTACATCAGGACTTGAGGAGTAGTAATGTCGGGTGCGGTGCTGTTGTTGGAAAGCTATGTACACCCCCTGTCCGCACCTCCCACCAACCATGATCTGCCTGCATTGCATAGAGAAGCTCAGAGACCCGGTGATGACATCACTGAGTATAAAGTATGGTCTGAAACCAAAACAGAAAAATAAAAAAAGGTGGGAGGTTCTTCTTATGTTGAGAAGTTCTGGATGGGTCGTCATTAGGATCGCACCAATACCGAGCATTTCCAGGAGACCGCGGGCAAATGTTCAGAATCCTGACCGATACCTGGACAGTCATTGACGATCGGTGGTGGGAGGAGTTACAATCCATCTCCCTTTTATAGATTTCAATAAAGCAGCCAACAGCCGCTTCTCCTTCTCCCCCCGCCGCACCGACTGTCCCCGTATCCTCCTCTGGTCCCCCCCCCCGCCGCACCGATCGTCCGACTGTCCCCGTATCCTCCTCTGGTCCCCCCCCCCGCCGCACCGATCGTCCCCGACTGTCCCTGTATCCTCCTCTGGTCCCCGACTGTCCCCGTATCCTCCTCTGGTCCCCCGCCCCGCCCCTTTATTGAAATCTATAAAAAGGGAGATCGGTGCTTGTAACTCCTCCCACCGCACCAATCGTCAATGACTGTCCCTGTATCCCCCCCTCCCCCCGACACGTCCTCCCTGCTCCTCCTCCGGCCCCCTAATGTGTTATATATATATATATATATATATATATATATATATATATCATTGGGGGTGGTTTAGCTTGAGTAGCGCTTGCAGTGGGCGGAGTCCAGTTGTGCCATTTAAGGGCTGTTCGGCCGCTTTTATTAAACAAGAAATGAACAGTAAATCCAGAATTCCCACAATGAGGTTTCAACATCACAGTAATAATTCACAAATGGAAAATACCGAGCCTCCTGGCTCATACAGCCATGCGGATCAGGCCTTCCACTTCAGTCCATATAGAAAACAGCCCGGCGCCCCTCAGACTCGGGTCTCTGGCCTCTCCCTGGCAAGGCTGGACTCCTCAGGAGGGTGGAGCCCAGAACCGTGGTCAGGTGACTACAGATAGCCCAGCCCACACCTGACCAGTCAGTATGCTGGTGGACCTCAAAACCCGGACCCAGGACTAAGGAGTTCATCCCACCCGGATCTCTAAGAACCCCCCCCCCCCCCCGGCTCCAGGACCCAAAGTGGACTTTAACCACTTGCTTACTGAGCACTTAAACCCCCTCATCCCTCCTCCCCCCCAGACCAATATTCAGCGCTGACGCACTTTGAATGACAATTACACGGTCATACAACACATATATACAAGTACACACAGGACATTTTTATCCCACAAATAGAGATTTCTTTTGGTGGTATTTAATCACAGATGGATTTTTATTTTTTTGCTACACAAACAAAAAAAAGATGGAAAACTTAGAAAAAAATAAATAAAAAAAAAATAAAATTTTGCAAACAGGTAATTTTTCTCCTTCATTGATATGCGCTGATGAGGCGGCACTGGTGGGCACAGATAAGGTGACACTGATGCCCATTGCTAGGTGGCACAGATGTCCCTCTCGCGGCCACCGTTTTTTTTTTCTCACGCTGTCAGCACGAGGAGAAAATAATATCCAATTACCGGCTCTGTTGACATCACATCTGTCATTGGCTGACAGCTGATCACATGGTAAGGGGTCGGGATCGATCTCACAGACTCGCTGATCATATAGTGCGCACACTGCAGGGGGCGCGCAGGCCACTCGGGCACAGGGCGATGCAGGTCAGCGCTGCAGCTGTCATTCAGCCAGATCGCGGATCTCTAGTGGTTAGTAAATAAGGAGGAAAAATGAAAAGCCAGTTGTTTCCTGCCAAATAGACTGGAGCCCCTCCCACCTGCCTGAATCCTCCGTCCAATAAAAGAAATAAAATTGTAAAAAAAAAAAAAAAAAAACCACACCGGACACATTGTCACCGTCACATGACATTAGAGGAAAGTACGGTTATCGGCGCAGTAGTATCCGTATTTGTCGTCGCTCTTAAAGTGTTATCAGGACGCCGCAGTCATCATTTTATTGGGATATGATTTGGGGGTCGGCGGTGACCGCGCTCCATTCATTCCATTGGGGCCCCTCCCCCCACAAGTGCCGAGTCCGCAGCTTTCCCCGTCTGTATGGGGCAGATAGACCCTTGGCAGGGGGAGGGGCGCGCTCTGCTGGGGGAGATAACACACCCTGGGGGCGCCGCCCAGTCACAGGAGAACCCGATAGGAGCTCAGCGAGGGGACTCTGCGCGGTCAGCGATTCCGTTTGTGCACCGAGGATACAACTGAACCGATCGATGAGACTTCCCACCAATCCCACCAGAGGTGACCCCGGAAATCTCCCGAAGCGAATGTCACAGCAAATAATCCGCAGTTTTCAATTGAGCGCCTCGTGTCCGATACTTACCAATGCCTGGGGGGGGGGGGGAGGGGCATACAGCCGCATGGACCGCGTCTGTGTAATATGTATTGAGTATCTGCCTGATGTCTTAATCAGAGGCCGCGGTGACAACACAGGAGCACAAATCTGAGAGGGGGCGGGGCGTTGTCACCCGATAATAGGAAGTGTCTGAACAAAAACCTCCATGGCGGGATCACCGAGGGGGATTTCGGCCTCAGTTTGGCCACTTACCGCCATTCACGGGTACACGGCACCCCGGGCACCAGAAAGTGGCAGGAAATTTACACCTCGATGCAGAGGAGACGCTAAGCACCCGCATACATGAGAGGGGAGGGATCCCCGCCGATCCCGCCATGGAGGGCCTTCTTCAGTCACTTCCTGTTATCGGGTGACAACGCTGTGTCCCCGTCACATGGAGATTCCAGACACGGCCGCTGTCACCATCAGGAAACCTGAGAAATGCCGGGCAGACATGTCTGGAGGCATGGAAGTAGCAGCAAAGAAACTACAGAAGATCAGCAGCACCGAGAAGAGGCAAAATTAGGGATTTTCTGTAAAAAAAAAAAAAAAAGAAGATTTCTGACCAGGCCGAGTCATTGAGGTCACATGACACGATGCGATTTCTGCTCCACACAAGAATGTCGGCACCGCGCTCTAATCCGTCACATGTCCGCGGGAACCACGGCATTAGTGACCTCACCTCCGAGGGTCATCACACCCAACGCAAGAGCCAGCGCCCCCTGCCTGGCGTCCTGCCAGTCACTTTACACCCATCCACCAACACAGGGGGGGGGGGCATAAAGTGTAAAAAACCTGCCTTTTGAGGGCGGTGGGTGTCACGCCGTACGATTGTCGGGTGGGGGGGGGACACGCCGTACGATTGTCGGGTGCGGGGGGGGGGGCACGCCGTACGATTGTCGGGGGGGGGGGGGGGTCGTGTCGCGGGGGGGGGGGCACGCCGTACGATTGTCGGGTGCGGGGGGGGGGGGACACGCCGTACGATTGTCGGGTGCGGGGGGGGGACACGCCGTACGATTGTCGGGTGCGGGGGGGGGGGACACGCCGTACGATTGTCGGGTGCGGGGGGGGGGACACGCCGTACGATTGTCAGGTGGGGGGGGGGGGACACGCCGTACGATTGTCGGGTGCGGGGGGGGGGACACGCCGTACGATTGTCGGGTGCGGGGGGGGGACACGCCGTACGATTGTCGGGTGCGGGGGGGGGACACGCCGTACGATTGTCGGGTGCGGGGGGACGCGCCGTACGATTGTCGTGTGGGGGGGACGCGCCGTACGATTGTCGTGTGGGGGGGGGGGACACGCCGTACGATTGTCGTGTGGGGGGGGGACACGCCGTACGATTGTCGTGTGGGGGGGGGGACACGCCGTACGATTGTCGTGTGGGGGGGGACACGCCGTACGATTGTCGTGTGGGGGGGGACACGCCGTACGATTGTCGTGTGGGGGGGGGACACGCCGTACGATTGTCGTGTGGGGGGGGGGACACGCCGTACGATTGTCGGGTGTGGGGGGGACACGCCGTACGATTGTCGGGTGTGGGGGGGGACACGCCGTACGATTGTCGGGTGGGGGGGACACGCCGTACGATTGTCGGGTGTGGGGGGGGGGGACACGCCGTAAGATTGTCGGGTGTACACGCCGTACGATTGTCGGGTGTGTGGGGGGGGATTGTTGGGGGGGGGGGACACGCCGTACGATTGTTGGGTGTGGGGGGGACACGCCGTACGATTGTTGGGTGTGGGGGGGGGGGACACGCCGTACGATTGTCGGGTGTGGGGGGGGGACACGCCGTAAGATTGTTGGGTGCGGGGGGTACACGCCGTAAGATTGTCGGGTGTGGGGGGGGGGGGGACACGCCGTAAGATTGTCGGGTGTGGGGGGGGGGACACGCCGTAAGATTGTCGGGTGGGGGGGGGGGACACACCGTAAGATTGTCGGGTGTGGGGGGGGGACACGCCGTACCATTGTTGGGTGTGGGGGGGGGGGGGGGGACACGCCGTACCATTGTTGGGTGTGGGGGGGACACGCCGTACCATTGTTGGGTGTGGGGGGGGGGGGGACACGCCGTACCATTGTTGGGTGTGGGGGGGGACACGCCGTACGATTGTCGTGTGGGGGGGGACACGCCGTACGATTGTCGTGTGGGGGGGACGCGCCGTACGATTGTCGTGTGGGGGGGGACGCGCCGTACGATTGTCGTGTGGGGGGGGACACGCGGTAAGATTGTCGGGTGTGGGGACACGCCGTAAGATTGTCGGGTGTGGGGGGGGACACGCCGTACGATTGTCGGGTGGGGGGGGGGGACACGCCGTACGATTGTCGGGTGTGGGGGGGGGGACACGCCGTACGATTGTCGGGTGTGGGGGGGGGGGGACACGCCGTAAGATTGTCGGGTGTACACGCCGTACGATTGTCGGGTGTGGGGGGGGGGGGACACGCCGTACGATTGTTGGGTGTGGGGGGGGGACACGCCGTACCATTGTTGGGTGTGGGGGGGGGACACGCCGTACCATTGTTGGGTGTGGGGGGGGGACACGCCGTACCATTGTTGGGTGTGGGGGGGGGGACACGCCGTACCATTGTTGGGTGTGGGGGGGGGACACGCCGTACGATTGTCGTGTGGGGGGGGACACGCCGTACGATTGTCGTGTGGGGGGGACGCGCCGTACGATTGTCGTGTGGGGGGGGACACGCCGTAAGATTGTCGTGTGGGGGGGGACACGCCGTAAGATTGTCGGGTGTGGGGACACGCCGTAAGATTGTCGGGTGTGGGGGGGGGACACGCCGTACGATTGTCGGGTGGGGGGGACACGCCGTACGATTGTCGGGTGTGGGGGGGGACACGCCGTAAGATTGTCGGGTGTACACGCCGTACGATTGTCGGGTGTGTGGGGGGGGACACGCCGTACGATTGTTGGGTGTGGGGGGGACACGCCGTACGATTGTCGGGTGTGGGGGGGGGACACGCCGTAAGATTGTCGGGTGTGGGGGGGGGGACACGCCGTAAGATTGTCGGGTGTGGGGGGGGACACGCCGTACGATTGTCGGGTGGGGGGGGGGGACACGCCGTACGATTGTCGGGTGAGGGGGGGGGGGACACGCCGTAAGATTGTCGGGTGTGGGGGGGGGGACACGCCGTAAGATTGTCGGGTGTGGGGGGGGGGACACGCCGTAAGATTGTCGGGTGTGGGGGGGGGACACGCCGTACCATTGTTGGGTGTGGGGGGGGGACACGCCGTACCATTGTTGGGTGTGGGGGGGACACGCCGTACCATTGTTGGGTGTGGGGGGGGACACGCCGTACCATTGTTGGGTGTGGGGGGGGACACGCCGTACCATTGTTGGGTGTGGGGGGGGACACGCCGTACCATTGTTGGGTGTGGGGGGGGACACGCCGTACCATTGTTGGGTGTGGGGGGGGACACGCCGTACGATTGTCGGGTGTGGAGAGGACACGCCGTACGATTGTCGGGTGTGGGGGGGGGGACACGCCGTACGATTGTTGGGTGTGGGGGGGGGACACGCCGTACGATTGTTGGGTGTGGGGGGGACACGCCGTACGATTGTTGGGTGGGGGGGGGGACACGCCGTACGATTGTCAGGTGGGGGGGGGGGACACGCCGTACGATTGTCGGGTGTGGGGGGGGACACGCCGTACGATTGTCGGGTGTGGGGGGGGGGGGACACGCCGTACGATTGTTGGGTGTGGGGGGGGACACGCCGTACGATTGTTGGGTGTGGGGGGGGGACACGCC
Source organism: Lithobates sylvaticus (assembly GCA_028564925.1). Lineage (NCBI taxonomy): Eukaryota > Metazoa > Chordata > Amphibia > Anura > Ranidae > Lithobates > Lithobates sylvaticus. The sequence continues at coordinate 279,568,096 of CM053032.1, forward strand.
GTACGATTGTCGGGTGCGGGGGGGACACACCGTACGATTGTCGGGTGCGGGGGGGACACACCTTACGATTGTCGGGTGCGGGGGGGACACGCCGTACGATTGTCGGGTGCGGGGGGGACACGCCGTACGATTGTCGGGTGCGGGGGGGACACGCCGTACGATTGTCGGGTGCGGGGGGGACACGCCGTACGATTGTCGGGGGGGGGGGGATTGCGGGGGGGGGGGACACGCCGTACGATTGTCGGGTGCGGGGGGGACACGCCGTACGATTGTCGGGTGCGGGGGGGGACACGCCGTACGATTGTCGGGTGCGGGGGGGACACGCCGTACGATTGTCGGGTGCGGGGGGGACACGCCGTACGATTGTTGGGTGTGGGGGGGACACGCCGTACGATTGTCGGGTGCGGGGGGGGACACGCCGTACGATTGTCGGGTGCGGGGGGGACACGCCGTACGATTGTCGGGTGCGGGGGGGACACGCCGTACGATTGTCGGGTGTGGGGGGGGGGCACGCCGTACGATTGTTGGCAGAGGATTGTCTGGTGTCCTAAAATCTGACCGTTAGTACGCTCCATCAGACAATTGTTGGATGACGGGCTGGTTCTGGAGACACAACATGAAGGGGTGACTGGGTGTCCCCAATGGAGGATTTCCTCTCACTTCCTGTCGCTCCGGATGACACAGCCCCTGTCATTGGTTCTGGTTGCTATGGGTAACGGCTCTGCTCCTCCCACGGTACCGGACACCCCATAATAATAAGAAAAGTCATCACAGAACTCTCTGCCGCTGTTGCCATTATCAACCAATCACAGTCCCCGGACATGGTCCCTCCCCCCGGGATTACTCACATGAGGTTCTCCGGCCGCTCCATCCCGATCACTGCGCTCTCTGCTCTCCGCGCTGCCCTCCACACTCCGCTATCCCCGCCCACACTCCGCACCCGACACGCCCCCCAACCACCTTCTCCTATCCTATCCGCATCCGCCACGCCCCTTCCCGTTGACAAGAACGTCATGACGTAACGACGTCTATATAAGCGTGCCTCAGAAGGGCGGCCGGTTGCTAGGTGACCGGAAGCGCCAAAGAGAACACGTGCACGGCTGTTTGGTGAGAGTCCCGTATTGTGTGTAGTGCGCGCGCATCGATCTCCGTGTGAGAGAAGATCCTGTCCGTACAATGGTGTCAGAGATCCGCAATATCACCAGGAAAACTTTATTAACAAAATCTCTCCCGTACAATGTATGAGAGGATCAGTGCTGTACATTGCATGTCCTGCAGTGTCATTCATTGGGGCCCCAAACCTCACTTCAGGGGCCCCGACACCGATCATCACACACTACAGGGGCCCCGACACCGATCATCACACACTACAGGGCCCCGACACCGATCATCACACACTACAGGGGCCCCGACACCGATCATCACACACTTCAGGGGCCCCGACACCGATCATCACACACTACAGGGGCCCCGACACCGATCATCACACACTACAGGGGCCCCGACACCGATCATCACACACTACAGGGGCCCCGACACCGATCATCACACACTACAGGGGCCCCGACACCGATCATCACACACTACAGGGGCCCCGACACCGATCATCACACACTTCAGGGGCCCCCACACCGATCATCACACACTTCAGGGGCCCCGACACCGATCATCACACACTTCAGGGGCCCCGACACCGATCATCACACACTACAGGGGCCCCGACACCGATCATCACACACTACAGGGCCCCGACACCGATCATCACACACTACAGGGGCCCCGACACACCGATCATCACACACTACAGGGGCCCCGACACCGATCATCACACACTACAGGGGCCCCCGACACCGATCATCACACACTACAGGGCCCCCGACACCGATCATCACACACTACAGGGGCCCCGACACCGATCATCACACACTACAGGGCCCCCGACACCAATCATCACACACTACAGGGGCCCCCGACACCAATCATCACACACTACAGGGGCCCCTGACACCAATCATCACACACTACAGGGGCCCCGACACCGATCATCACACACTACAGGGGCCACACCGATCATCACACACTTCAGGGGCCCCCGACACCGATCATCACACACTTCAGGGGCCCCGACACCGATCATCACACACTACAGGGGCCACACCGATCATCACACACTACAGGGCCCCGACACCGATCATCACACACAACAGGGGCCCCCGACACCAATCATCACACACTACAGGGGCCACACCGATCATCACACACTACAGGGCCCCGACACCGATCATCACACACTACAGGGGCCCCGACACCAATCATCACACACTACAGGGGCCCCGACACCGATCATCACACACTACAGGGGCCACACCGATCATCACACACTACAGGGGCCCCCGACACCGATCATCACACACTACAGGGGCCCCGACACCGATCATCACACACTACATGGGCCCCGACACCGATCATCACACACTACAGGGGCCCCGACACCGATCATCACACACTACAGGGGCCACACCGATCATCACACACTACAGGGGCCCCCGACACCAATCATCACACACTACAGGGCCCCCGACACCGATCATCACACACTACAGGGGCCCCGACACCAATCATCACACACTACAGGGGCCCCCGACACCAATCATCACACACTACAGGGGCCCCGACACCAATCATCACACACTACAGGGGCCCCGACACCAATCATCACACACTACAGGGGCCCCCGACACCAATCATCACACACTACAGGGGCCCCCGACACCGATCATCACACACTACAGGGGCCCCGACACTGATCATCACACACTACAGGGGCCCCGACACCGATCATCACAAACTACAGGGGCCCCCGACACCAATCAACACACACTACAGGGGCCCCCGACACCAATCATCACACACTACAGGGGCCCCCGACACCAATCATCACACACTACAGGGGCCCCGACACCAATCATCACACACTACAGGGGCCCCGACACCAATCATCACACACTACAGGGCCCCGACACCGATCATCACACACTACAGGGCCCCGACACCGATCATCACACACTTCAGGGGCCCCGACACCGATCATCACACACTACAGGGGCCCCGACACCAATCATCACACACTACAGGGGCCCGACACCGATCATCACACACTACAGGGGCCCCGACACCGATCATCACACACTACAGGGGCCCCGACACCGATCATCATACACTACAGGGGCCCCGACACCGATCATCACACACTACAGGGGCCCGACACCGATCATCACACACTACAGGGCCCCGACACCGATCATCACACACTTCAGGGGCCCCGACACCGATCATCACACACTACAGGGGCCCCGACACCAATCATCACACACTACAGGGGCCCGACACCGATCATCACACACTACAGGGGCCCCGACACCGATCATCACACACTACAGGGCCCCGACACCGATCATCACACACTACAGGGGCCCCGACACCGATCATCACACACTACAGGGGCCCCGACACCGATCATCACACACTACAGGGGCCCCGACACCGATCATCACACACTTCAGGGGCCCCGACACCGATCATCACACACTACAGGGGCCCCGACACCGATCATCACACACTTCAGGGGCCCCGACACCGATCATCACACACTTCAGGGGCCCCGACACCGATCATCACACTCTACAGGGGCCCCGACACCGATCATCACACACTTCAGGGGCCCCGACACCGATCATCACACACAACAGGGGCCCCGACACCGATCATCACACACTACAGGGGCCCCGACACCGATCATCACACACTTCAGGGGCCCCGACACCGATCATCACACACTACAGGGGCCCCGACACCGATCATCACACACTACAGGGGCCCCGACACCAATCATCCCACACTACAGGGGCCCCGACACCGATCATCACACACTACAGGGGCCCCGACACCGATCATCACACACTACAGGGGCCCCGACACCGATCATCACACACTACAGGGGCCCCGACACCGATCATCACACACTTCAGGGCCCCCGACACCGATCATCACACACTACAGGGGCCCCGACACCGATCATCACACACTACAGGGGCCCCGACACCGATCATCACACACTTCAGGGGCCCCGACACCGATCATCACACACTACAGGGCCCCGACACCGATCATCACACACTTCAGGGGCCCCGACACCGATCATCACACACTACAGGGGCCCCGACACCGATCATCACACACTACAGGGGCCCCGACACCGATCATCACACACTTCAGGGGCCCCGACACCAATCATCACACACTTCAGGGGCCCCGACACCGATCATCACACACTTCAGGGGCCACACCGATCATCACACACTACAGGGGCCCCGACACCGATCATCACACACTACAGGGGCCCCGACACCGATCATCACACACTACAGGGGCCCCGACACCGATCATCACACACTACAGGGCCCCGACACCGATCATCACACACTACAGGGGCCCCGACACCGATCATCACACACTTCAGGGGCCCCGACACCGATCATCACACGCTTCAGGGCCACACCGATCATCACACACTACAGGGCCCCGACACCGATCATCACACACTACAGGGGCCCCGACACCAATCATCACACACTTCAGGGGCCCCGACACCGATCATCACACACTACAGGGGCCCGACACGATCATCACACACTACAGGGGCCCCGACACCGATCATCACACACTACAGGGGCCCCGACACCGATCATCACACACTACAGGGGCCCCGACACCGATCATCACACACTTCAGGGGCCCCGACACCGATCATCACACACTACAGGGGCCCCGACACCAATCATCACACACTACAGGGGCCCGACACCGATCATCACACACTACAGGGGCCCCGACACCGATCATCACACACTACAGGGGCCCCGACACCGATCATCACACACTTCAGGGGCCCCGACACCAATCATCACACACTACAGGGGCCCGACACCGATCATCACACACTACAGGGGCCCCGACACCGATCATCACACACTACAGGGGCCCCGACACCGATCAACACACACTACAGGGGCCCCGACACCGATCATCACACACTACAGGGGCCCCGACACCGATCATCACACACTACAGGGGCCCGACAACCGATCATCACACACTACAGGGGCCCCGACACCGATCATCACACACTACAGGGGCCCCGACAACGATCATCACACACAACAGGGGCCCCGACACCGATCATCACACAATTCAGGGTCCCCGACACCGATCATCACACACTTCAGGGGCCCCGACACCGATCATCACACACTACAGGGCCCCGACACCGATCATCACACACTACAGGGGCCCCGACAACCGATCATCACACACACTTCAGGGGGCCCCGACACCGATCATCACACACTTCAGGGGCCCCGACACCAATCATCACACACTACAGGGGCCCGACACCGATCATCACACACTACAGGGGCCCCGACACCGATCATCACACACTACAGGGGCCCCGACACCGATCATCACACACTACAGGGGCCCCGACACCGATCATCCACACACTACAGGGGCCCCGACACCGATCATCACACACTACAGGGCCCCGACACCGATCATCACACACTTCAGGGGCCCCGACACCGATCATCACACACTACAGGGGCCCCGACACCGATCATCACACACTTCAGGGGCCCCGACACACCGATCATCACACACTTCAGGGGCCCCGACACCGATCATCACACACTACAGGGGCCCCGACAACCGATCATCACACACTACAGGGGCCCCGACACCGATCATCACACACTTCAGGGGCCCCGACACCGATCATCACACACTACAGGGGCCCCGACACCGATCATCACACACTACAGGGGCCCCGACACCGATCATCACACACTACAGGGGGCCCCGACACCGATCATCACACACTTCAGGGGCCCCGACACCGATCATCACACACTACAGGGGCCCCGACACCGATCATCACACACTACAGGGGCCCCGACACCGATCATCACACACTTCAGGGGCCCCGACACCGATCATCACACACTACAGGGGCCCCGACACCGATCATCACACACTACAGGGGCCCCGACACCAATCATCACACACTACAGGGCCCCGACACCGATCATCACACACTACAGGGGCCCCGACACCGATCATCACACACTACAGGGGCCCCGACCCCGATCATCACACACTACAGGGCCCCGACACCGATCATCACACACTTCAGGGCCCCCGACACCGATCATCACACACTACAGGGGCCCCGACACCGATCATCACACACTACAGGGGCCCCGACACCGATCATCACACACTTCAGGGGCCCCGACACCGATCATCACACACTTCAGGGGCCCCGACACCGATCATCACACACTACAGGGGCCCCGACACCGATCATCACACACTACAGGGCCCCGACACCGATCATCACACACTACAGGGGCCCCGACACCGATCATCACACACTACAGGGGCCCCGACACCGATCATCACACACTACAGGGGCCCCGACACCGATCATCACACACTACAGGGGCCCCGACACCGATCATCACACACTTCAGGGGCCCCGACACCGATCATCACACACTACAGGGGCCCCGACACCGATCATCACACACTACAGGGGCCCCGACACCGATCATCACACACTTCAGGGGCCCCGACACCGATCATCACACACTTCAGGGGCCACACCGATCATCACACACTACAGGGGCCCCGACACCGATCATCACACACTACAGGGGCCCCGACACCGATCATCACACACTACAGGGGCCCCGACACCGATCATCACACACTACAGGGGCCCCGACACCGATCATCACACACTACAGGGGCCCCGACACCGATCATCACACACTTCAGGGCCCCGACACCGATCATCACACGCTTCAGGGGCCACACCGATCATCACACACTACAGGGGCCCCGACACCGATCATCACACACTACAGGGGCCGACACCTACACACACATCATCACACACTTCAGGGGCCCCGACACCGATCATCACACACTACAGGGGCCCGACACGATCATCACACACTACAGGGCCCCGACACCGATCATCACACACTACAGGGGCCCCGACACCGATCATCACACACTACAGGGGCCCCGACACCGATCATCACACACTACAGGGCCCCCGACACCGATCATCACACACTTCAGGGGCCCCGACACCGATCATCACACACTACAGGGGCCCCGACACGATCATCACACACTACAGGGGCCCCGACACCGATCATCACACACTACAGGGGCCCCGACACCAATCATCACACACTACAGGGGCCCCGACACCGATCATCACACACTACAGGGGCCCCGACACCGATCATCACACTCTACAGGGGCCCCGACACCGATCATCACACACTACAGGGGCCCCGACACCGATCATCACACACTACAGGGGCCCCGACACCGATCATCACACACTTCAGGGGCCCCGACACCAATCATCACACACTTCAGGGGCCCCGACACCGATCATCACACACTTCAGGGGCCACACCGATCATCACACACTACAGGGGCCCCGACACCGATCATCACACACTACAGGGGCCCCGACACCGATCATCACACACTACAGGGGCCCCGACACCGATCATCACACACTACAGGGGCCCCGACACCGATCATCACACACTACAGGGCCCCGACACCGATCATCACACACTTCAGGGGCCCCGACACCGATCATCACACGCTTCAGGGGCCACACCGATCATCACACACTACAGGGGCCCCGACACCGATCATCACACACTACAGGGGCCCCGACACCGATCATCACACACTACAGGGCCCCGACACCGATCATCAAACACTACAGGGGCCCCGACACCGATCATCACACACTACAGGGGCCCCGACACCGATCATCACACACTACAGGGGCCCCGACAACCGATCATCACACACTTCAGGGCCCCCGACACCGATCATCACACACTACAGGTGCCCCGACACCGATCATCACACACTACAGGGGCCCCGACACCGATCATCACACACTACAGGGGCCCCGACACCGATCATCACACACTACAGGGCCCCCGACACCGATCATCACACACTTCAGGGGCCCCGACACCGATCATCACACACTACAGGGGCCCGGACACGATCATCACACACTACAGGGGCCCCGACACCGATCATCACACACTACAGGGGCCCCGACACCAATCATCACACACTACAGGGGCCCCGACACCGATCATCACACACTACAGGGGCCCCGACACCGATCATCACACACTACAGGGGCCCCGACACCGATCATCACACACTACAGGGGCCCCGACACCGATCATCACACACTACAGGGGCCCCAACACCGATCATCACACACTACAGGGGCCCCGACACCGATCATCACACACTACAGGGGCCCCGACACCGATCATCACACACTACAGGGGCCCCCGACACCGATCATCACACACTTCAGGGGCCCCGACACCGATCATCACACACTACAGGGGCCCCGACACCGATCATCACACACTACAGGGGCCCCGACACCGATCATCACACACTACAGGGCCCCGACACCGATCATCACACACTACAGGGGCCCCGACACCGATCATCACACACTACAGGGGCCCGACACCGATCATCACACACTACAGGGGCCCCAACACCGATCATCACACACTACAGGGGCCCCGACACCGATCATCACACACTACAGGGGCCCCGACACCGATCATCACACACTACAGGGGCCCCGACACCGATCATCACACACTTCAGGAGCCCCGACACCGATCATCACACACTTCAGGGGCCCCGACACCGATCATCACACACTTCAGGGGCCCCGACACCGATCATCACACACTTCAGGGGCCCCGACACCGATCATCGCACACTTCAGGGGCCCCGACACCAATCGTCACACACTACAGGGGCCCGACACTAATCATCGCACACTTCAGGGGCCCCGACACCGATCATCACACACTTCAGGGGCCCCGACACCAATCATCGCACACTTCAGGGGCCCCCGACACCGATTATCACACACTTCAGGGGCCCCGACACCGATCATCACACACTACAGGGGCCCCGACACCGATCATCACACACTACAGGGGCCCCGACACCGATCATCACACACTACAGGGGCCCCGACACCGATCATCACACACTTCAGGGGCCCCGACACCAATCATCACACACTTCAGGGGCCCCGACACCGATCATCACACACTTCAGGGGCCACACCGATCATCACACACTACAGGGCCCCGACACCGATCATCACACACTACAGGGGCCCCGACACCGATCATCACACACTACAGGGGCCCCGACACCGATCATCACACACTACAGGGGCCCCGACACCGATCATCACACACTACAGGGGCCCCGACACCGATCATCACACACTTCAGGGGCCCCGACACCGATCATCACACGCTTCAGGGGCCACACCGATCATCACACACTACAGGGGCCCCGACACCGATCATCACACACTACAGGGCCCCGACACCGATCATCACACTACAGGGGCCCCGACACCGATCATCACACACTACAGGGCCCCGACACCGATCATCACACACTACAGGGGCCCCGACACCGATCATCACACACTACAGGGGCCCCGACACCGATCATCACACACTTCAGGGGCCCCGACACCGATCATCACACACTACAGGGGCCCGACACCGATCATCACACACTACAGGGGCCCCGACACCGATCATCACACACTACAGGGCCCCGACACCGATCATCACACACTACAGGGGCCCCCGACACCGATCATCACACACTTCAGGGGCCCCGACACCGATCATCACACACTACAGGGGCCCCGACACGATCATCACACACTACAGGGCCCCGACACCGATCATCACACACTACAGGGCCCCGACACCAATCATCACACACTACAGGGGCCCCGACACCGATCATCACACACTACAGGGCCCCGACACCGATCATCACACACTACAGGGGCCCCGACACCGATCATCACACACTACAGGGGCCCCGACACCGATCATCACACACTACAGGGGCCCCAACACCGATCATCACACACTACAGGGGCCCCGACACCGATCATCACACACTACAGGGGCCCCGACACCGATCATCACACACTACAGGGGCCCCCGACACCGATCATCACACACTTCAGGGGCCCCGACACCGATCATCACACACTTCAGGGGCCCCGACAACACCGATCATCACACACTACAGGGCCCCGACACCGATCATCACACACTACAGGGGCCCCGACACCGATCATCACACACTACAGGGGCCCCGACACCGATCATCACACACTACAGGGGCCCCGACACCGATCATCACACACTACAGGGGCCCGACACCGATCATCACACACTACAGGGGCCCCAACACCGATCATCACACACTACAGGGCCCCGACACCGATCATCACACACTACAGGGGCCCCGACACCGATCATCACACACTACAGGGGCCCCGACACCGATCATCACACACTTCAGGAGCCCCGACACCGATCATCACACACTTCAGGGGCCCCGACACCGATCATCACACACTTCAGGGGCCCCGACACCGATCATCACACACTTCAGGGGCCCCGACACCGATCATCACACACTTCAGGGGCCCCGACACCGATCATCACACACTACAGGGGCCCCGACACCGATCATCACACACTTCAGGGGCCCCGACACCGATCATCACACACTACAGGGGCCCCGACACCGATCATCACACACTTCAGGGGCCCCGACACCGATCATCACACACTTCAGGGCCCCGACACCAATCGTCACACACTACAGGGGCCCGACACTAATCATCGCACACTTCAGGGGCCCCGACACCGATCATCACACACTTCAGGGGCCCCGACACCAATCATCGCACACTTCAGGGGCCCCCGACACCGATTATCACACACTTCAGGGGCCCCCGACACCGATCATCACACACTACAGGGGCCCCGACACCGATCATCACACACTACAGGGCCCCGACACCGATCATCACACACTACCGGGGCCCCGACACCGATCATCACACACTACAGGGGCCCCGACACCGATCATCACACACTTCAGGGGCCCCGACACCGATCATCACACACTACAGGGGCCCCGACACCGATCATCACACACTTCAGGGGCCCCGACACCGATCATCACACACTACAGGGGCCCCGACACCGATCATCACACACTTCAGGGGCCCCGACACCAATCATCGCACACTTCAGGGGCCCCGACACCAATCATCACACACTACAGGGGCCCCGACACCAATCATCACACACTACAGGGCCCCGACACCGATCATCACACACTTCAGGGGCCACACCGATCATCACACACTACAGGGGCCCCGACACCGATCATCACACACTTCAGGGGCCCCCGACACCAATCATCACACACTTCAGGGGCCCGACACCAATCATCACACACTACAGGGGCCCCGACACCAATCATCACACACTTCAGGGGCCCCGACACCCATCATCACACACTTCAGGGGCCCCGACACCGATCATCACACACTTCAGACATCTTCAGGGGCCCCGACACCAATCATCACACACTTCAGGGGCCCCGACACCAATCATTACACACTACAGGGGCCCCGACACCGATCATCACACACTTCAGACATCTTCAGGGGCCCCGACACCAATCATTACACACTACAGGGGCCCCGACACCGATCATCACACACTTCAGGGGCCCCGACACCGATCATCACACACTTCAGACATCTTCAGGGGCCCCGACACCAATCATTACACACTACAGGGGCCCCGACACCAATCATTACACACTACAGGGGCCCCGACACCGATCATCACACACTACAGGGGCCCCGACACCGATCATCACACACTACAGGGGCCCCGACACCGATCATCACACACTTCAGACATCTTCAGGGGCTAGAAAACATATTTTCTGAAGAGATTTAAAGGTACAAAAGGTGGGACTTTGAAGGTGCCAATTAATTAGTTTGTTTAAAAAATTAGACATTTTATTAAATAATTTTATCTTTAAAATGACAAAAAATAGTCAAATACACAAATTTCATACAACATTACAGTCAACATGTTTCACCCAAAGGAGCTTCATCAGGAGAATTCTAGTGCAGCATGAAGTTGTTACTGAGAAAAGAATAAATAATTGTAAATAATAACAATAAAGTTACAAAAGACAAATGTTTACATTTCACAAAATTGCATATAATTATCAGGCTGAGAGAGGGGGAGGGGCCTACCGGGTACATTAAAGGGGAGTTCCACCCACAGAAAGTGTATCTGGTGACTTTTAATAATCAGACACTCACCTGTCCCACAGTCCAGCGATGTCGGCGAACGAACCCCCGCCCCTCCCCCACTCCTCTCTCCTCCCCCTGCCCCTCCCCCACTCCCTCTCTCCTCCCCCACTCCTCTCTCTCCCCCTGCCCCTCCCCCACTCCTCTCTCCTCCCCCACTCCTCTCTCTTCCCCCTGCCCCTCCCCCACTCCTCTCTCCTCCCCCACTCCTCTCTCTTCCCCCTGCCCCTCCCCCACTCCTCTCTCCTCCCCCCGCTCCTCCCCCACTCCTCACCTCCATCAGGTGTCCTCATCAGAGTCCCCCTTACATCAGGTGTCCCCATCAGGAGTCCCCCCTTACATCAGGTGTCCCCATCAGGAGGTGTCCCCATCAGAGTCCCCCCTTACATCAGGTGTCCCCATCAGAGTCCCCCCTTACATCAGGTGTCCCCCATCAGAGTCCCCCCTTACATCAGGTGTCCCCATCAGAGTCCCCCCTTACATCAGGTGTCCCCATCAGGAGTCCCCCTTACATCAGGTGTCCCCATCAGAGTCCCCCCTTACATCAGGTGTCCCCATCAGAGTCCCCCCTTACATCAGGAGTCCCCATCAGGAGTCCCCCTTACATCAGGTGTCCCCATCAGAGTCCCCCCTTACATCAGGTGTCCCCATCAGAGTCCCCCCTTACATCAGGTGTCCCCATCAGGAGTCCCCCTTACATCAGGTGTCCCCATCAGGAGTCCCCCCTTACATCAGGTGTCCCCATCAGGAGTCCCCCTTACATCAGGTGTCCCCATCAGAGTCCCCCCTTACATCAGGTGTCCCCATCAAGAGTCCCCCCTTACATCAGGTGTCCCCATCAGAGTCCCCCTTACATCAGGTGTCCCCATCAGGAGTCCCCCCTTACATCAGGTGTCCCCATCAGGAGTCCCCCTTACATCAGGTGTCCCCATCAGAGTCCCCCCTTACATCAGGTGTCCCCATCAGGAGTCCCCCCTTACATCAGGTGTCCCCATCAGGAGTCCCCCTTACATCAGGTGTCCCCATCAGAGTCCCCCCTTACATCAGTGTCCCCATCAAGAGTCCCCCCCCTTACATCAGGAGTCCCCCCTTACATCAGGAGTCCCCCCCTTACATCAGAGGAGGAGACCAGCTGGATCCTCGGTCTGTTCTGGTGGTCCTTTCATTTATATCAGATAACCGAATACAATGTTGGCTTCTTTCACACTGGGGTGGGGGATGGGGGTGTTGATGGTAAAATGCTGCTAGTCTTAGCGGTGCTTTACCGTCATTTTGGCGGCGATATTCAGCCACTAGCGGAGAACTTTTAACCCCCGCTGGCGCCTCAAGAAAGGGTTAAATGGGCCCGTGTAGCACCGCTGCCGACGTGCTTTACAATCGATGGTGTTATATCAGTCTGCTGTGCTATAATACACCTCCGCACACTACACACTGCACTGTGCTATAATCCACCTCCGCACACTACACACTGCACTGTGCTATAATCCACCTCCGCACACTACACACTGCACTGTGCTATAATACACCTCCGCACACTATACACTGCACTGTGCTATAATACACCTCCGCACACTATACACTGCACTGTGCTTTAATACACCTCCGCACACTATACACTGCACTGTGCTATAATACACCTCCGCACACTATACACTGCACTGTGCTTTAATACACCTCCGCACACTATACACTGCACTGTGCTATAATACACCTCCGCACACTATACACTGCACTGTGCTATAATACACCTCCGCACACTATACACTGCACTGTGCTATAATACACCTCCGCACACTATACACTGCACTGTGCTATAATACACCTCCGCACACTATACACTGCACTGTGCTATAATCCACCTCCGCACACTACACACTGCACTGTGCTATAATACACCTCCGCACACTATACACTGCACTGTGCTATAATACACCTCCGCACACTATACACTGCACTGTGCTTTAATACACCTCCGCACACTATACACTGCACTGTGCTATAATACACCTCCGCACACTATACACTGCACTGTGCTATAATACACCTCCGCACACTATACACTGCACTGTGCTATAATACACCTCCGCACACTATACACTGCACTGTGCTATAATACACCTCCGCACACTATACACTGCACTGTGCTATAATACACCTCCGCACACTATACACTGCACTATAATACACCTCCGCACACTATACACTGCACTGCACTATAATACACCTCCGCACACTATACACTGCACTGTGCTTTAATACACCTCCGTACACTATACACTGCACTGTGCTATAATACACCTCCGCACACTATACACTGCACTGTGCTATAATACACCTCCGCACACTATACACTGCACTGTGCTATAATACACCTCCGCACACTATACACTGCACTGTGCTATAATACACCTCCGCACACTATACAGTGCTATAATCCACCTCCGCACACTACACACTGCACTGTGCTATAATACACCTCCGCACACTATACACTGCACTGTGCTTTAATACACCTCTGCACACTATACACTGCACTGTGCTATAATACACCTCCGCACACTATACAGTGCTATAATCCACCTCCGCACACTACACACTGCACTGTGCTATAATACACCTCCGTACACTATACACTGCACTGTGCTATAATACACCTCCGCACACTATACACTGCACTGTGCTTTAATACACCTCCGTACACTATACACTGCACTGTGCTATAATACACCTCCGCACACTATACACTGCACTGTGCTATAATACACCTCCGTACACTATACACTGCACTGTGCTATAATACACCTCTGCACACTATACACTGCACTGTGCTATAATACACCTCCGCACACTATACAGTGCTATAATCCACCTCCGCACACTACACACTGCACTGTGCTATAATACACCTCCGTACACTATACACTGCACTGTGCTATAATACACCTCCGCACACTATACACTGCACTGTGCTATAATACACCTCCGCACACTATACACTGCACTGTGCTATAATACACCTCCGCACACTATACAGTGCTATAATACACCTCCGCACACTATACAGTGCTATAATACACCTCCGCACACTACACACTGCACTGTGCTATAATCCACCTCCGCACACTATACAGTGCTATAATACACCTCCGCACACTATACACTGCACTGTGCTATAATACACCTCCGTACACTATACACTGCACTGTGCTATAATACACCTCCGCACACTATACACTGCACTGTGCTATAATACACCTCCGCACACTATACAGTGCTATAATACAACTCCGCACACTACACACTGCACTGTGCTATAATACACCTCCGCACACTACACACTGCACTGTGCTATAATCCACCTCCGCACACTATACACTGCACTGTGCTATAATACACCTCCGCACACTATACACTGCACTGTGCTATAATACACCTCCGCACACTATACACTGCACTGTGCTATAATACACCTCCGCACACTATACACTGCACTGTGCTATAATACACCTCCGCACACTATACACTGAACTATAATACACCTCCGCACACTATACACTGCACTGTGCTATAATACACCTCCGCACACTATACACTGCACTGTGCTATAATACACCTCCGCACACTATACACTGCACTATAATACACCTCCGCACACTATACACTGCACTGTGCTATATTAACACCACCGCACACTATACACTGCACTGTGCTATAATACACCTCCACACACTATACACTGCACTGTGCTATAATACACCTCCGCACACTATACACTGCACTGTGCTATAATACACCTCCGCACACTACACACTGCACTGTGCTATAATACACCTCCGCACACTACACACTGCACTGTGCTATAATACACCTCCGTACACTATACACTGCACTGTGCTATAATACACCTCCGCACACTACACACTGCACTGTGCTATAATACACCTCCGCACACTACACACTGCACTGTGCTATAATCCACCTCCGCACACTACACACTGCACTGTGCTATAATCCACCTCCGCACACTACACACTGCACTGTGCTATAATACACCTCCGCACACTATACACTGCACTGTGCTATAATACACCTCCGCACACTATACACTGCACTGTGCTTTAATACACCTCCGTACACTATACACTGCACTGTGCTATAATACACCTCCGCACACTATACACTGCACTGTGCTATAATACACCTCCGTACACTATACACTGCACTGTGCTATAATACACCTCTGCACACTATACACTGCACTGTGCTATAATACACCTCCGCACACTATACAGTGCTATAATCCACCTCCGCACACTATACACTGCACTGTGCTATAATACACCTCCGTACACTATACACTGCACTGTGCTATAATACACCTCCGCACACTATACACTGCACTGTGCTTTAATACACCTCCGTACACTATACACTGCACTGTGCTATAATACACCTCCGCACACTATACACTGCACTGTGCTATAATACACCTCCGTACACTATACACTGCACTGTGCTATAATACACCTCCGCACACTATACAGTGCACTGTGCTATAATACACCTCCGCACACTATACAGTGCTATAATCCACCTCCGCACACTACACACTGCACTGTGCTATAATACACCTCCGTACACTATACACTGCACTGTGCTATAATACACCTCCGCACACTATACACTGCACTGTGCTATAATACACCTCCGCACACTATACACTGCACTGTGCTATAATACACCTCCGCACACTATACAGTGCTATAATACACCTCCGCACACTATACAGTGCTATAATACACCTCCGCACACTACACACTGCACTGTGCTATAATACACCTCCGCACACTACACACTGCACTGTGCTATAATCCACCTCCGCACACTATACAGTGCTATAATACACCTCCGCACACTATACACTGCACTGTGCTATAATACACCTCCGTACACTATACACTGCACTGTGCTATAATACACCTCCGCACACTATACACTGCACTGTGCTATAATACACCTCCGCACACTATACAGTGCTATAATACACCTCCGCACACTACACACTGCACTGTGCTATAATACACCTCCGCACACTACACACTGCACTGTGCTATAATCCACCTCCGCACACTATACACTGCACTGTGCTATAATACACCTCCGCACACTATACACTGCACTGTGCTATAATACACCTCCGCACACTATACACTGCACTGTGCTATAATACACCTCCGCACACTATACACTGCACTGTGCTATAATACACCTCCGCACACTATACACTGAACTATAATACACCTCCGCACACTATACACTGCACTGTGCTATAATACACCTCCGCACACTATACACTGCACTGTGCTATAATACACCTCCGCACACTATACACTGCACTATAATACACCTCCGCACACTATACACTGCACTGTGCTATAATAACACCACCGCACACTATACACTGCACTGTGCTATAATACACCTCCACACTATACACTGCACTGTGCTATAATACACCTCCTCACACACACTATAATACTCCTCCACACACTGCACTGTGCTATAATACACCTCCGCACACTATACACTGCACTGTTCTATAATACACCTCCGCACACTATACACTGCACTGTGCTATAATACACCTCCGCACACTATACACTGCACTGTGCTATAATACACCTCCGCACACTATACACTGCACTGTGCTATAATACACCTCCGCACACGATACACTGCACTGTGCTATAAGACACCTCCGCACACTATACACTGCACTGTGCTATACTACACCTCCGCACACTATACACTGCACTGTGCTATAATACACCTCCGCACACTATACACTGCACTGTGCTATAATACACCTCCGCACACTATACACTGCACTGTGCTATAATACACCTCCGCACACTATACACTGCACTGTGCTATAATACACCTCCGCACACTATACACTGCACTGTGCTATAATACACCTCCGCACACTATACACTGCACTATAATACACCTCCGCACACTATACACTGCACTGTGCTATAATACACCTCCGCACACTATACACTGCACTGTGCTATAATACACCTCCGCACACTATACACTGCACTGTGCTATAATACACCTCCGCACACTATACACTGCACTGTGCTATAATACACCTCCGCACACTATACACTGCACTGTGCTATAATACACCTCCGCACACTATACACTGCACTGCGCACACTATACACTGCACTATAATACACCTCCGCACACTATACACTGCACTGTGCTATAATACACCTCCGCACACTATACACTGCACTGTGCTATAATACACCTCCGCACACTATACACTGCACTGTGCTATAATACACCTCCGCACACTATACACTGCACTGTGCTATAATACACCTCCGCACACTATACACTGCACTATAATACACCTCCGCACACTATACACTGCACTGTGCTATAATACACCTCCGCACACTATACACTGCACTGTGCTATAATACACCTCCGCACACTACACACTGCACTGTGCTATAATACACCACCGCACACTATACACTGCACTGTGCTATAATACACCTCCGCACACTATACACTGCACTGGTCTATAATACACCTCCGCACACTATACACTGCACTGTGCTATAATACACCTCCGCACACTATACACTGCACTGTGCTATAATACACCTCCGCACACTATACACTGCACTGTGCTATAATACACCTCCGCACACTATACACTGCACTGTGCTATAATACACCTCCGCACACTATACACTGCACTGTGCTATAATACACCTCCGCACACTATACACTGCACTGTGCTATAATACACCTCCGCACACTATACACTGCACTGTGCTATAATACACCTCCGCACACTATACACTGCACTGTGCTATAATACACCTCCGCACACTACACACTGCACTGTGCTATAATACACCTCCGCACACTATACACTGCACTGTGCTATAATACACCTCCGCACACTATACACTGCACTGTGCTATAATACAACTCCGCACACTATACACTGCACTGTGCTATAATACACCTCCGTACACTATACACTGCACTGTGCTATAATACACCTCCGCACACTATACACTGCACTGTGCTATAATACACCTCCGCACACTATACACTGCACTGTGCTATAATACACCTCCGCACACTATACACTGCACTGTGCTATAATACACCTCCGCACACTATACACTGCACTGTGCTATAATACACCTCCGCACACTATACACTGCACTGTGCTATAATACACCTCCGCACACTATACACTGCACTGTGCTATAATACACCTCCGCACACTATACACTGCACTGTGCTATAATACACCTCCGCACACTATACACTGCACTGTGCTATAATACACCTCCGCACACTATACACTGCACTGTGCTATAATACACCTCCGCACACTAAACACTGCACTGTGCTATAATACACCTCCGCACACTATACACTGCACTGTGCTAAATACATCCACTCCGCACACTCCGTACACTAACACTGCACTGTGCTATAATACACCTCCGTACACTATACACTGCACTGTGCTATAATACACCTCCGCACACTATACACTGCACTGTGCTATAATACACCTCCGCACACTATACACTGCACTGTGCTATAATACACCTCCGCACACTATACACTGCACTGTGCTATAATACACCTCCGCACACTATACACTGCACTGTGCTATAATACACCTCCGCACACTATACACTGCACTGTGCTATAATACACCTCCGCACACTATACACTGCACTGTGCTATAATACACCTCCGCACACTATACACTGCACTGTGCTATAATACACCTCCGCACACTATACACTGCACTGTGCTATAATACACCTCCGCACACTATACCTGCACTGTGCTATAATACACTCCGCACACTACACACTGCACTGTGCTATAATACACCTCCGCACTGCACTGTGCTATAATACACCTCCGCACACTATACACTGCACTGTGCTATAATACACCTCCGCACACTATACTGTGCTATAATACACCTCCGCACACTATACACTGCACTGTGCTATAATACACCTCCGCACACTATACACTGCACTGTGCTATAACACACACTATACACTGCACTGTGCTATAATACACCTCCGCACACTATACACTGCACTGTGCTATAATACACCTCCGCACACTATACACTGCACTGTGCTATAATACACCTCCGCACACTATACAGTGCTATAATACACCTCCGCACACTATACACTGCACTATAATACACCTCCGCACACTATACACTCACTGTGCTATAATACACCTCCGCACACTATACACTGCACTGCAACACCTCCGCACACTACACACTGCACTATAATACACCCTCCGCACACTACACACTGCACTGTGCTATATACACCTCCGTACACTATACACTGCACTGTGCTATAATACACCTCCGCACACTATACACTGCACTGTGCTATAATACACCTCCGCACACTATACACTGCACTGTGCTATAATACACCTCCGCACACTATACAGTGCTATAATACACCTCCGCACACTATACACTGCACTGCACTATAATACACCTCCGTACACTATACACTGCACTGCACTATAATACACCTCCGCACTGATAGAACCTCATTACATGTACAAAGTTGAGGATTTTCAGCTACTTAGATAATGAAAGATTTACAACCCATTATAACAGATGATGAAACTCTAAAAACAATATTCCAACAACCCCCATTATTGGCTTTCAGACATAAAGTAATCAGCAGGAAACTTCACTCTGATTATAAAGTCACAAATAATGGAAACCCTGCAATAAAAAACGCTGCAAATTCTGCAACCAGATCAATCCAAAAGTGTCCCCCAAATGGGACCTCCAATATCACAGGATCAGAGAACTGTACCGCCAGTGATGTGGTGCATCTCATCCAATGCAAGAGGTGCAGCAAAGGATCTTATGTTGGTGAAACAGGACAGAAGTTACAAGTTGGATGAATTTGCACCGACATTCCATCAAGGAACACGAGGAAGACGGTCTCTGCACACCAGCGGGACATCATTTCTCACAACCCGACCCACTATAGAAGACTTCAATGTTTACTTCTTAAAGGGAATTTCAGAACTATCCAGGAAAGGAAAACATTTCAGCGAAGAATGATACAAAAAACAATGGCTTAAATTTGGAGATTGGTTTCCCCACCCCCTATACTAAAGTTTTATGACCCCCCCTCTGTGACTGATCTCCCCCCCCCCCTCTGTGACTGTGACCCCCCCCCCCCCCCTCTGTGACTGATCTCCCCCCCCCCTCTGTGACTGTGATCTCCCCCCCCCCCTCTGTGACTGATCTCCCCCCCCCCCTCTGTGACTGTGACCCCCCCCCCCCCTCTGTGACTGTGACCCCCCCTCTGTGACTGTGATCTCCCCCCCCCTCTGTGACTGTGACCCCCCCCCCCTCTGTGACTGTGACCCCCCCTCTGTGACTGTGATCTCCCCCCCCCTCTGTGACTGTGACCCCCCCCCTCTGTGACTGTGACCCCCCCCCTCTGTGACTGTGATCTCCCCCCCCCCCTCTGTGACTGTGATCCCCCCCCCCCCTCTGTGACTGATCTCCCCCCCCCCTCTGTGACTGTGACCCCCCCCCTCTGTGACTGATCTCCCCCCCCCTCTGTGACTGTGACCCCCCCCCCCCCTCTGTGACTGTGACCCCCCCTCTGTGACTGTGATCTCCCCCCCCCTCTGTGACTGTGACCCCCCCCCCCCTCTGTGACTGTGACCCCCCCTCTGTGACTGTGATCTCCCCCCCCCTCTGTGACTGTGACCCCCCCCCTCTGTGACTGTGACCCCCCCCCCCTCTGTGACTGTGATCTCCCCCCCCCCCCCTCTGTGACTGTGATCTCCCCCCCCCCTCTGTGACTGATCTCCCCCCCCCCCTCTGTGACTGTGACCCCCCCCCTCTGTGACTGATCTCCCCCCCCCCTCTGTGACTGTGATCTCCCCCCCCCCCTCTGTGACTGTGATCTCCCCCCCCCCTCTGTGACTGTGACCCCCCCCCTCTGTGACTGTGATCTCCCCCCCCCTCTGTGACTGATCTCCCCCCCCCCCTCTGTGACTGATCTCCCCCCCCCCCTCTGTGACTGTGTTCTCCCCCCCCCCTCTGTGACTGATCCCCCCCCCTCTGTGACTGTGACCCCCCCCCCCCCCAGTCTATAGCTTTCCCTCTGTCTTATCTCACTTGCTGATCGCTTTATTACCATCCATACTATTGATTTGTATGTGTTTTTTTTTTCTTTTCCTACCCCTCAGAGATTTTTTCTTTTTTTTTTCTCTTTTGTTTTTAACATTTTACCTTCTGCTAAAACTTTTGTGAATCGGCACTGCTTAGACCTTGAAGAAGGGGACACCCCCCCCCCCCCCCCCCCCCCCCCCCGAAAGCTCGTCCATGAAAAATGACATGTTAGTGCAGATAAAAAAAGTATCACGGACAGAACTCAATTTTCTCTCTCACAATTGCACCAATACGGCTACAATCACTTCAGCTACTTAGTGATATACGGTAGAGATGCACACATACTGAGGTATATACGGTTCTGCACAGCTAGTCTGGAGTATACGGTAGAGGGTGCGCAGTTATTCTGGAGTATACGGGAAGAGTGTGCAGCTATTCTAGGACATAAGGTAGAGGGCACTTCCGGGTTGGGTGAGGTAATTACGGTAGTGATTTGTGTTGTTGGAGGAGAGCAGTGCAGGTAGGTGTATGTCCCCCTCCCCCCCCTATACATGTATGTCCCCCCCCCCCCCCCCCCCCTTATACATGTATGTCCCCCTCCCCCCCTATACATGTATGTCCCCCTCCCCCCCCCTTATACATGTATGTCCCCCTCCCTATACATGTATGTCCCCCTCCCCCCTATATACATGTATGTCCCCCTCCCCCCTATACATGTATGTCCCCCTCCCCCCCCATATACATGTATGTCCCCCTCCCCCCTATACATGTATGTCCCCCTCCCCCCTATACATGTATGTCCCCCCCCTTATACATGTATGTCCCCCTCCCCCCTATATACATGTATGTCCCCCTCCCCCCCTATACATGTATGTCCCCCTCCCCCTATACATGTATGTCCCCCTCCCCCCCCTATACATGTATGTCCCCCTCCCCCCCATACATGTATGTCCCCCTCCCCCCCATACATGTATGTCCCCCCCTTATACATGTATGTCCCCCCCTTATACATGTATGATGGACACATACAGCCCGGGGTCTGTGTTTCCTATATAAATAATAAACTAAGGGGACCGCTGTCACTGGGGGTTCCTACAGGGGTCAGGTGCAGACAGTGGGGGATGGTCAGGAAGGCAGTACTGAGCCCCCCCTAGGTAAGGACCCCCAGACACCGGAACATCCAACAACCCCCCCCCCCCATCCCAGCAACAACCAGCCCCCCCCCAGATAAAATCTACATAACTCACATTGTTATATATCTTTGTTTACCTGAATGGCACAAGTACCCCAGTGGGCTGGGGCCCCCGGAGGAGGTAAGTACCACACCAGGGGCCCCAATCACTGTATAGAGAGAGCCCAGACTACCCCCTCTACATATCCATCAGAATCGTTACATTCCCCCCCCCCCTTTCAGACTTGCACAGGTGTATCGGCTCCTCCCCTACAGGTGTATCGGCTCCTCCCCTTCAGGGGTATCTGCCCCTCCCCCTGGACTGAAATGTCTTCCTCTGATATCTCTGCACACTGTGAGCTTCTCACAATATTCATTAGAAGCTGCAGCCAGACAGAGCCCCGCCCCATTTCCTGGCTGGAGGACGTCCAGCATCATCTAGCTTTTCAGTAGGAGGGTCATACAGCCCCCCCCCCCCCCCCAATGGTAAGAACTCTCCGATCACCGCTGTCTGCCATTGGCTGGAAGTTTTGATCGGGAGTATGTATGTACATTACATTCCTTCACACATTGACTGCTGGTTTTCCAGCACATCTGACAGAAGCCGGACAATCCAACGCACACGGGCAGAATGTGCTCCGCCCCCGTCTCCTGACATGTGGGCGGGGCTTAGTGTTACTATCCATGTCAGTGCACCTTCCAGCAAGGGTCAGTTAGTGTCACATTCTCCTCCACCCTATCCCAGTCCCCGATCTCCTCCACCCTATCCCAGTCCCCGGTCTCCCCCGCCCTATCCCAGTCCCCGATCTCCACCACCCTATCCCAGTCCCCGATCTCCACCACCCTATCCTAGTCCCCGATCTCCCCCACCCTATCCCAGTCCCCGATCTCTCCCACCCTATCCCAGTCCCCGATCTCCCCCACCCTATCCCAGTCCCCGATCTCCCCCGCCCTATCCCAGTCCCCGATCTCCACCACCCTATCCCAGTCCCCGATCTCTCCCACCCTATCCCAGTCCCCGATCTCCCCCACCCTATCCCAGTCCCCGATCTCCCCCGCCCTATCCCAGTCCCCGATCTCCACCGCCCTATCCCAGTCCCCGATCTCTCCCACCCTATCCCAGTCCCCGATCTCCCACACCCTATCCCAGTCCCCGATCTCCACCACCCTATCCCAGTCCCCGATCTCCACCACCCTATCCCAGTCCCCGATCTCTCCCACCCTATCCCAGTCCCCGGTCCCCGATCTCCCCCGCCCTATCCCAGTCCCCGATCTCCCCCACCCTATCCCAGTCCCCGATCTCCCCCGCCCTATCCCAGTCCCCGATCTCTCCCACCCTATCCCAGTCCCCGATCTCTCCCACCCTATCCCAGTCCCCGATCTCCCCCGCCCTATCCCAGTCCCCGATCTCCCCCGCCCTATCCCAGTCCCCGATCTCCCCCGCCCTATCCCGGTCCCCGATCTCCCCCGCCCTATCCCGGTCCCCGATCTCCCCCGCCCTATCCCGGTCCCCGATCTCCCCCGCCCTATCCCGGTCCCCGATCTCCCCCTCCCTATCCCGGTCCCCGATCTCCCCCGCCCTATCCCGGTCCCCGATCTCCCCCGCCCTATCCCAGTCCCCGATCTCCTCCACCCTATCCCGGTCCCCGATCTCCTCCACCCTATCCCGGTCCCCGATCTCCCCCACCCTATCCCAGTCCCCGATCTCCTCCACCCTATCCCGGTCCCCGATCTCCTCCGCCCTATCCCAGTCCCCGATCTCCTCCACCCTATCCCGGTCCCCGATCTCCCCCGCCCTATCCCTGTCCCCGATCTCCTCCACCCTATCCCGGTCCCCGATCTCCTCCGCCCTATCCCGGTCCCCGATCTCCCCCACCCTATCCCGGTCCCCGATCTCCCCCACCCTATCCCGGTCCCCGATCTCCTCCG
>CM053032.1:279598832-279621332 GCA_028564925.1 Lithobates sylvaticus
CAGACCCGGGAACTCAGCACAGGGATGGTGGGAACCCCTCATAATGGGCACAGCGGGTGTACAGACCCGGGAACTCGGCACAGGGATGGTGGGAACCCCTCATAATGGGCACAGCGGGTGTACAGACCCGGGAACTCGGCACAGGGATGGTGGGAACCCCTCATAATGGGCACAGCGGGTGTACAGACCCGGGAACTCAGCACAGGGATGGTGAGAACCCCTCATAATGGGCACAGCGGGTGTAAAGACCCGGGAACTCGGCACAGGGATGGTGGGAACCCCTCATAATGGGCACAGCGGGTGTACAGACCCGGGAACTCAGCACAGGGATGGTGGAAACCCCTCAATGGGCACAGCGGGTGTACAGACCCGGGAACTCAGCACAGGGATGGTGGGAACCCCTCATAATGGGCACAGCGGGTGTACAGACCCGGGAACTCAGCACAGGGATGGTGGGAACTGATTTTGGGGTGTCGGAGGATGGTGGATGATTGCGGGTGTAACGCCCGGTGCTCTCTGTCTTCCAGGATCAGATGGCGGAGTATGGCAGCGGCTGTGACATGGCGGAGGGTTGGGTGCTGCTCTGCAGGCAGGACAATGGAGGGGATCGGCTGGTCCCGGTGGAATCCCCCAACAAGCTTACTGGCCAGCAGCACTTATTCGGGGTGGATTACAAACCCATCAGCAGGTAGGTGTCCGGTGGATGCCGGGAGGCAGATATTGGCACAGATATTTGTGGCACAGTTGGGTGGCGGGCGGCTCTAGGACCGGAGTGTATATAGAGATTTGTTGGGTGAGGGGCTCATTCTGTGTCTCTGCAGGTGGGAGGATGTTGTGGACGCCACTTACTCCATGCGCCTGGCGAGGCGGCCAAGACCTACCCAACCAGATGAGGAGGCGGTACAGAAATTACGGTAATGACCGGAGATATCAGCCTTCCCCCCCCCCCCCCCCCAGACCCCCCATACTAAAATGTCTGCCACCATGTTGTATCATTTCTGTTCTAGGAGTACCCACCTTCATTGTGTGCCACCCACCTTATGTCTTTACTAGGAGTACCTACCTTCATTGTGTGCCACCCACCTTATGTCTTTATTAAAAGTACCTACCTTCATTGTGTGCCACCCACCTTATGTCTTCACTAGGAGTACCCACCTTCATTGTGTGCCACCCACCTTATGTCTTTACTAGGAGTACCCACCTTCATTGTGTGCCACCCACCTTATGTCTTTACTAGGAGTACCTACCTTCATTGTGTGCCACCCACCTTATGTCTTTATTAAAAGTACCTACCTTCATTGTGTGCCACCCACCTTATGTCTTCACTAGGAGTACCCACCTTCATTGTGTGCCACCCACCTTATGTCTTTACTAGGAGTACCCACCTTCATTGTGTGCCACCCACCTTATGTCTTTATTAAAAGTACCTACCTTCATTGTGTGCCACCCACCTTATGTCTTCACTAGGAGTACCCACCTTCATTGTGTGCCACCCACCTTATGTCTTTACTAGGAGTACCTACCTTCATTGTGTGCCACCCACCTTATGTCTTTACTAGGAGTACCCACCTTCATTGTGTGCCACCCACCTTATGTCTTTATTAAAAGTACCTACCTTCATTGTGTGCCACCCACCTTATGTCTTCACTAGGAGTACCCACCTTCATTGTGTGCCACCCACCTTATGTCTTTACTAGGAGTACCTACCTTCATTGTGTGCCACCCACCTTATGTCTTTATTAAAAGTACCCACCTTCATTGTGTGCCACCCACCTTATGTCTTTATTAAAAGTACCCCTTCTTCATTGTGTGCCACCCACCTTATGTCTTCACTAGGAGTACCCACCTTATGTCTTTACTAGGAGTACCCACCTTCATTGTGTGCCCACCCACCTTATGTCTTTACTAGGAGTACCCACCTTCATTGTGTGCCCACCCACCTTATGTCTTCACTAGGAGTACCCACCTTCATTGTGTGCCCACCCACCTTATGTCTTCACTAGGAGTACCTACCTTCATTGTGTGCCCACCCACCTTATGTCTTTACTAGGAGTACCTACCTTCATTGTGTGCCACCCACCTAATGTCTTTACTAGAAGTACCCACCTTCATCTTTATATTTCCCAACAATATACTTTTATTAAAAGCGCCAACCCTTTTCTCTTTACTAACAGATACCCACCTACACCCAGCTAGTGTCGCCCTCTATGTCTATATTAGGAATAACTTATCTATGTAGTACCCACCTTTTGTCTCTACTAGGCATACCACCCCTCTATTTCTATAGTACCTTCCTTTACGTCTTTGCTAGGAATGCCCACCTTGATCTCTGTAGTTACCCACCTTTATGCTTTACCCGCAGTACTCACCCTTATCTATGTGCCGCCTACCTTTATATCCCTACAAGGCATACCCATCCTTATTTCTATAGTAACTAATCTTATGTTATTACTAGGGATACCCACTGAGATCTGTGTAGTAACCAACCTGTGTACCTTTACCAGGTGTACCTTCCTACAGTATTTGACAAAAGTAAGTACACCCCATCAGTCACATTTCTTCTCTCTTTTCATGTGACAACACTGAAGAAATGACACTTGTCTACAATGTAAAGTAGTGAGTGTACAGCTTGTATAACAGTGTAAATTTGCCGTCCCCTCAAAATAACTCAACACACAGCCATTAATGTCTAAACTGCTGGCAACAAAAGTCAGGACACCCCTAAGTGAAAATCTCCAAATTGGGCCCAATTCGCCATTTTCCCTCCCCCGGTGTCATGTGACTCGTTAGTGTTACAAGGTCTCAGGTGTGAATGGGGAGCAGGTGTGTTAAATTTGGTGTTATCGCTCTCACTCTCTCATACTGGTCACTGGAAGTACAACATGGCACCTCATGGCAAAGAACTCTCTGAGGATCTGAAGATAAGAATTATTGCTCTACATAAAGATGGCCGAGGCTATAAGAAGATTGCCAAGACCCTGAAACTGATCTGCAGCACGGTGGCCAAGACCATCCAGCGGTATAACAGGACAGGTTCCCCTCAGAACAGGCCTCGCCATGGTCCACCAAAGAAGTTGAGGTCACGTGCTCAGCGTCATATCCAGAGGTTGTCTTTGGGAAATAGACGTATGAGTGCTGCCAGCATTGCTGCAGAGGTTGTAGGGGTGGGGGGTCAGCCTGTCAGTGCTCAGACCATACGCCGCACACTGCATCAAATTGGTCTGCATGGCTGTCGTCCCAGAAGGAAGCCTCTTCTAAAGATGGTGCACAAGAAATCCTGCAAACAGTTTGCTGAAGACAAGCAGACTAAGGACATGGATTACTGGAACCACGTCCTGTGGTCTGATGAGACCAAGATAAACGTATTTGGTGTCAGATGGTGTCAGGCGTGTGTGGGGGCAACCAGGTGAGGAGGACAAAGACAAGTGTGTCTTGTCTACAGCCAAGCATGGTGGGGGGAGTGTCATGGTGGGGGAGTGTCATGGTGGGGGGAGTGTCATGGTGGTGGGGAGTGTCATGGTGGTGGGGAGTGTCATGGTGGTGGGGAGTGTCATGGTGGTGGGGAGTGTCATGGTGGTGGGGAGTGTCATGGTGGTGGGGAGTGTCATGGTGGTGGGGAGTGTCATGGTGGTGGGGAGTGTCATGGTGGTGGGGAGTGTCATGGTGGTGGGGAGTGTCATGGTGGTGGGGAGTGTCATGGTGGTGGGGAGTGTCATGGTGGTGGGGAGTGTCATGGTGGTGGGGAGTGTCATGGTGGTGGGGAGTGTCATGGTGGTGGGGAGTGTCATGGTGGTGGGGAGTGTCATGGTGGTGGGGAGTGTCATGGTGGTGGGGAGTGTCATGGTGGTGGGGAGTGTCATGGTGGTGGGGAGTGTCATGGTGGTGGGGAGTGTCATGGTGGTGGGGAGTGTCATGGTGGTGGGGAGTGTCATGGTGGTGGGGAGTGTCATGGTGGTGGGGAGTGTCATGGTGGTGGGGAGTGTCATGGTGGTGGGGAGTGTCATGGTGGTGGGGAGTGTCATGGTGGTGGGGAGTGTCATGGTGGTGGGGAGTGTCATGGTGGTGGGGAGTGTCATGGTGGTGGGGAGTGTCATGGTGGTGGGGAGTGTCATGGTGGTGGGGAGTGTCATGGTGGTGGGGAGTGTCATGGTGGTGGGGAGTGTCATGGTGGTGGGGAGTGTCATGGTGGTGGGGAGTGTCATGGTGGTGGGGAGTGTCATGGTGGTGGGAGTGTCATGGTGGTGGGGAGTGTCATGGTGGTGGGGAGTGTCATGGTGGTGGGGAGTGTCATGGTGGTGGGGAGTGTCATGGTGGTGGGGAGTGTCGTGGTGGTGGGGAGTGTCGTGGTGGTGGGGAGTGTCGTGGTGGTGGGGAGTGTCGTGGTGGTGGGGAGTGTCGTGGTGGTGGGGAGTGTCGTGGTGGTGGGGAGTGTCGTGGTGGTGGGGAGTGTCGTGGTGGTGGGGAGTGTCATGGTGGTGGGGAGTGTCATGGTGGTGGGGAGTGTCATGGTGGTGGGGAGTGTCATGGTGGTGGGGGAGTGTCATGGTGGTGGGGAGTGTCATGGTGGTGGGGAGTGTCATGGTGGTGGGAGTGTCATGGTGGTGGGGAGTGTCATGGTGGTGGGGAGTGTCATGGTGGTGGGGAGTGTCATGGTGGTGGGGAGTGTCATGGTGGTGGGGAGTGTCATGGTGGTGGGGAGTGTCATGGTGGTGGGGAGTGTCATGGTGGTGGGGAGTGTCATGGTGGTGGGGAGTGTCATGGTGGTGGGGAGTGTCATGGTGGTGGGGAGTGTCATGGTGGTGGGGAGTGTCATGGTGGTGGGGAGTGTCATGGTGGTGGGGAGTGTCATGGTGGTGGGGAGTGTCATGGTGGTGGGGAGTGTCATGGTGGTGGGGAGTGTCATGGTGGTGGGGAGTGTCATGGTGGTGGGGAGTGTCATGGTGGTGGGGAGTGTCATGGTGGTGGGGAGTGTCATGGTGGTGGGGAGTGTCATGGTGGTGGGGAGTGTCATGGTGGTGGGGAGTGTCATGGTGGTGGGGAGTGTCATGGTGGTGGGGAGTGTCATGGTGGTGGGGAGTGTCATGGTGGTGGGGAGTGTCATGGTGGTGGGGAGTGTCTTGGTGGTGGGGAGTGTCTTGGTGGTGGGGAGTGTCTTGGTGGTGGGGAGTGTCTTGGTGGTGGGGAGTGTCTTGGTGGTGGGGAGTGTCTTGGTGGTGGGGAGTGTCATGGTGGTGGGGAGTGTCATGGTGGTGGGGAGTGTCATGGTGGTGGGGAGTGTCTTGGTGGTGGGGAGTGTCTTGGTGGTGGGGGTGGGAGTGTCTTGGTGGTGGGGAGTGTCTTGGTGGTGGGGAGTGTCTTGGTGGTGGGGAGTGTCTTGGTGGTGGGAGTGTCTTGGTGGTGGGAGTGTCTTGGTGGTGGGGAGTGTCTTGGTGGTGGGAGTGTCTTGGTGGTGGGAGTGTCTTGGTGGTGGGGAGTGTCATGGTGGTGGGGAGTGTCTTGGTGGTGGGGAGTGTCTTGGTGGTGGGAGTGTCATGGTGGTGGGGAGTGTCTTGGTGGTGGGGAGTGTCTTGGTGGTGGGGAGTGTCTTGGTGGTGGGAGTGTCATGGTGGGGGGGAGTGTCATGGTCTGGGGCTGCATGAGTGCTGCTGGCACTGGGGAGCTACAGATCATTGAGGGAACCATGAATGCCAACATGTACTGTGACATACTGAGGCAGAGCATGATCCCCTCCCTTCAGAGACTGGACCGCAGGGCAGTATTCCAACATGATAACCACCCCAAACACACCTCCAAGACCACCACTGCCTTGCTAAAGAATCTGAGGGTAAAGGTGATGGACTGGCCAAGCATGTCTCCAGACCTAAACCCTATTGATCATCTGTGGGACAGCCTCAAACGGAAGGTGGAGGAGCGCAAGGTCTCCAACATCCACCAGCTCCGTGATGTCATCATGGGGGAGGGGAAGAGGACTCCGGTGACAACCTGTGAAGCTCTGGTGACCTCCATGCCCAAGAGGGTTAAGGCAGTGCTGGAAAATAATGGCGGCCACACAAAATATTGAAACTTTGGGCCCAATTTGGAGATTTTCACTTAGGGGTGTCCTGACTTTTGTTGCCAGCGGTTTAGACATTAATGGCTGTGTGTTGAGTTATTTTGAGGGGACGGCAAATTTACACTGTTATACAAGCTGTACACTCACTACTTTACATTGTAGACAAGTGTCATTTCTTCAGTGTTGTCACATGAATGTCACTGAGGGGTGCAAGCGGAGTACAGGGAGGACACTATCCGACGGGGGACAGTATTCGACACAACACCGGCCTGAATGTTTTTACTAGGAATACCGGCCTTTATCTGTGTAGTACCAACTTTGTGTCTGTCTGAGGAATATCCATTTATTCCATCTTTATGTCCTTACTAGGAATACCATCATTTATTTCTGTAGTACCTACCTTGATGTCCTTGTTAGGAATACCCCTTTATTTCACTAGTACTTACCTTCATGTCATTACCAGGACCCCCCCTTTTTATGGCTCCTCTCACTGTGTCTCTCCCCGGCAGGTTTGTTCCCCCCTCCTGGACATACGAGTGTGATGAGGATTTGGTGCACTTCCTGTTTGAACATGTGGGGAAGGAAGACGAGAGTTTGGGGAATATCAAACAGTTCGTGGACAGTATCAACGTCTCCTCTGCTACGGTACAGACATGTCACATGGGGGGATGGGGAGATGGGTGCAGCCATGTCACATGGGGGGGGGATGGGTGGAGCCATGTCACATGGGGGGACGGGGAGATGGGTGGAGCCATGTCACATGGGGGGACGGGGAGATGGGTGGAGCCATGTCACATGGGGGGGACAGGGAGATGGGTGCAGCCATGTCACATGGGGTGACGGGGAGATGGGTGGAGCCATGTCACATGGGGGGGACAGGGAGATGGGTGCAGCCATGTCACATGGGGCGACGGGGAGATGGGTGGAGCCATGCCACATGGGGGGGACGGGGAGATGGGTTGAGCCATGTCACATGGGGGGGACGGGGAGATGGGTTGAGCCATGTCACATGGGGGGGACGGGGAGATGGGTTGAGCCATGTCACATGGGGGGGACGGTGAGATGGGTTGAGCCATGTCACATGGGGGGGACGGGGAGATGGGTTGAGCCATGTCACATGGGGGGGACGGGGAGATGGGTTGAGCCATGTCACATGGGGGGGACGGGGAGATGGGTTGAGCCATGTCACATGGGGGGGGACGGGGAGATGGGTTGAGCCATGTCACATGGGGGGGACGGGGAGATGGGTTGAGCCATGTTACATGGCGTGGGGGAGCAGTGTGGCCAGAGACATGTCGCATGGGATTAGGGTGGGTTCAGAGCCATGTCATGTCACATGGCGGGGGCAAAACATTGACATATGCATTAAGGTGGGGGTGGGGGGGAATGTGGACAGAGCCATGTCACATTTGGGGGGGGCAGTGGGGCAGTGCCATGTCACACGCACGGGGTAGGGGGTGGCAGAGCCATGTCACATGGGGGTAGGGGTGGCAGAGCCATGTCACATGGGGGTAGGGGTGGCAGAGCCATGTCACATGGGGGTAGGGGGTGTCAGAGCCATGTCACATGGGGGTATTGTGGCAGAGCCATGTCACATGGGGGTATTGTGGCAGAGCCATGTCATGTGGGGGTACGGAAGGGCAGAGCCATGTCATGGGGGGGGGGGCAGAGCCATGTAATGTGGGGGTACGGAGGGGCAGAGCCGTGACATGAGGGGTAGGAGGGAGCAGAGCCGTGACATGAGGGGTAGGAGGGAGCAGAGCCGTGTCACATGGGGGTAGATGGAATAGAGCCATATCACATGGGGGGGACAGAGCCATGTAATGTGGGGGTACGGAGGGGCAGAGCCATGGCATGGGGGGGGGGGCAGAGCCATGTAATGTGGGGGTACGGAGGGGCAGAGCCGTGACATGAGGGGTAGGAGAGAGCAGAGCCGTGTCACATGGAGGTAGATGGAATAGAGCCATATCACATGGGGGGGACAGAGCCATGTAATGTGGGGGTACGGAGGGGCAGAGCCGTGACATGAGGGGTAGGAGAGAGCAGAGCCGTGTCACATGGAGGTAGATGGAATAGAGCCATATCACATGGGGGGGACAGAGCCATGTAATGTGGGGGTACGGAGGGGCAGAGCCATATCACAAGGGGGGCCGTCACCCCCACCTGAGCTATTATGCATGGTGCTGTAATCAGAAGTCTTGGTTCTAATACACACGGAGGTGAACATAAGGAGACCGGCTGCTTACAATGAAGGGAGCATCTCAGGAATTGGCCCCTGGGGCTGCTTCAGTCTCCATCTGACAAGCACTGGTCTCCATTACTTTACTCGCCATGAACTTTGTATCCCTGATCCAGTCCATGTACATCATTTCCTGTCCTTTGGCTTCCGTGCGCCTTCCATCTTCCACCTG
Source organism: Lithobates sylvaticus (assembly GCA_028564925.1). Lineage (NCBI taxonomy): Eukaryota > Metazoa > Chordata > Amphibia > Anura > Ranidae > Lithobates > Lithobates sylvaticus. The sequence continues at coordinate 279,607,296 of CM053032.1, forward strand.
AAGTTACCCTGGAATACATTTTTGTATCTGGACTGTCACCTCGTGGTTCTTCTATCTCAGGTCCATTGATTTGCATTACAATCCATGAATCCTTTGTTGTATGGAAGCCCCATCCCACAATCCACATTCCCGGCATGAACACAACTGCAGTAATACCAATAGGTCAATCCCGGGGGTCCCAGCCCTACCTATCTACTTCCAAAGGAAATGACCCCAAGACTGAAATGTCACCTCTGTGTTTCCACAGGAAGAAAATAACTTGGCCTGCTTGACAGACGGCTACCACGACACCTACTGGGAGAGTGATGGGTCCCATGGCCAGCACTGGGTCCAACTGAACATGAAGGAAGGCACCATCGTCAAGTAGGTTGTCTTCTGTTGTGGCCAAAAGTTTGTGTACCCCTGACCAGCACACTTCTATAAGCTTGTTCGACATCGTATTCCAAAACCATGGCCTTTAATATTGAGTTGCCCTTTTTGTGGGTAGAACATCCTCCACTCTTCTGGGGAGACCTTCCACAAGATTTTGGAGGGTGTCTGTAGGAGTTTGTGCCCATTTGTGAGGTCAGGTACTGATGTTGGATGAGAAGACCTAGATCCGAATTGGCATTCCAATTGATCCCAAAGGCATTCAGTTGAGTATAGGGCTCTGTGCAGGACACTCGAGTTTCTCCACACCAACCTCATAAAACAATGTCTTTATGGAGCTGGTTCCATTCTTTTTGGAAGACTTCCCACAAAATGTTGAAGTGTGTCTCTAGGAATTTTTGCCCATTCACCCATAAGAACATTTGTGAGGTCTACAAAGACTAACTGGGAGTAACTTGGAGTACCAGGAGGAACTTGGGTGTATTGGAAGTAACTTGGATTACTGGGAATATCTGGGAGTAACTGTCAGAAACCATGAATCAGACCGAGACAGAAGTACAGGTAAATCACACTTGTTTAATAATAAAAGTTAATAGAACAAACGTAGTCAAAACATAGCCAGAGTTCGGGAACGGATAGTCAGCCAAGCCAGAAAGTCAGGGATCAATGTAGTGGAGCAGCAAGCAGGATCTGGAGCCAGAAGGGATGTCAGCCAAGCAAGTCTGTAACAGGAATGCAGGAGATGGGCAGAGGGCTGGGCTGGACGGCTTAAGTAGGCAGGACTGACGAGCAGGATATCATCAACAGGTGAGTAACTGTGGAGACATAGAAGCTGGCAATTAGCCCACAGCTGAGTGGCCAGCTCAGAGAAGGAAGGCAGTAATGTGGAGTATGTGCGAGTACCGAGAGTAACTGGGAGTAACTTGGATTAATTGGTGTTTTGGGAGTAACTTGGGTTACCCAGTGTAATTTAGAGTACAGGGAGTAACTAGAGTAGAGATTATCCCCATTAGAATAGAGGGTAAAAAGTCCAACAGGATTGGTGGTTTGACCCAGTTCCTTGAAGAGCCGTTCGAGGGCGAATATTGCTATGTGAGATGTCTGCTAGTTGTTTCTCTGGAAGCCCAGATCTTGGATCTAGAGATGGTGGCAACACTGCGCAGCATCAACAACATGGAAAGGAGCTTGGGCATTACCCAGCAGGTGCTGGCGGGGACCAGTATAGAGAGGGGTGGAGATATGTAGGTACAGGAGCCAGAGGCAGGTAGCTGGGTGACAGCTAGGACGATGGGTAGGGGAAGAGCCTTGGGGAGGCCAGTCTTGAGTTGGTACATCCCAACAAATATGCCAAGTTGCGTGATGTTGGGGATATCAGCTCAGGGGTGGCATTGCTGGAGCAGGCGCCCGCCCCTAGCTGCCAGCAGAATAGCTGCTCCGGTAAGGCTGGGGGGAAAGGACATAGGCAAGGTAAGGCAGGTACTGGTGGTAGGGGACTCAATTATTAGAAGGACAGATAGGGAAATCTGTCACAAAGATCGTGATGGGCGAACAGTTTGTTTACCGGGGACTCGGGTTCGGCACATCTCGGTTTGAATGGACAGATTATTGGGTGGGCTGGTGAGGACCCGGCTGTCATGGTACATGTTGGTACCAATGACAAAGTAAGAGGAAGGTGGAGCATTCTAAGAAAAGATTTCAAGGATTTAGGTGCTATATGGAAGAGAAGGACCTCCAAGGTGGTATTCTCTGAAATGCTGCCTGTGCCCTGAGCCACACCAGAGAGGCAGCAGGAGCTTAGAAAATGAACAAGTTGTTGAGGAATTGGTGTAAGAAGGGGGGTTTTCAGGTTCCTGGAGAACTGGGCTGATAACGGAAAACCTGAAGGATGAGGAGGAATTGGACCTCCAATCACAGGCGGCAAGGCAGGGAAATATCATCATCATGGGGGACTTCAACTATCCAGATATTGACTGGGCAGAGGGGACAGATCACTCATTAAAGGTCCGTCATTTATTAAATGTCTTACAGGACAACTTCATGTCTCAATTGGTGGATTAGCGGCCTAGAAAGAATGCATTGCTAGATCTATTAACTACAAATGAAAAATATCTGATCGCAGTTGTGGAAATACGGGACAACTTGGGATTGAACGATCACAGGATGATCACATTCAGCATAAATTATAGGAAAAGGAGGCACGAGGGTAGCACAAGAACACAAAATTTTCTAAAGAGCCAACTTTTCTGTACTGCGCTCTCTACTACGAGATATTAATTGGGACCAAATCTTGGAAACATTGAACACCGAGGAAAAATGGGAGTACTTTAGGAACATAATAAATCTATTATCCAGTGTATTCCAATTGGCAATAAATATAGAAGAGCAAAGGTTAAACCTGGGTGACTAAGCGTAAAAAAAAATAAAAAGTCATATTAAAGAGAAAAATAAGGCCTTTAGAAAATATAAAGGGGGGGGGGTCATTGTTGGCATTCCAACACTCCAAGGAATGCAATAAGAAGTGTAAGTGTGCAATCAGGATGGCTAAAAGAGAGCACAGAAGACACATGGCATAGGAAAGTAAAAAAATATCCCAAAATATTCATTTTTTTTTTTTTAAATCGGATAGTTTTTTATTTTTGAAAACAAACAAAAGAAAAACACAACAACACAAAAAAAACAAAAAAGAAGACATAATACCGCAGTTTTTCCAATTAGCTATACATACCTTAGCTTGTTAACGTGAGGACAAATAAGGCTACTTTCACACCTAGGTGCTGCGTGCGCTGGCGGTAAAGCGGCGCTATATTTAGCGCGGCTTTACCGTTTTTTTTAGCGGCGCTATTCGGCCTCTAGCAGGGCGGTTTTACCCCCCCGCGAGCAGCAGAAAAAGGGTTAATACTGCCCGCAAACCGCCGCTGCAGCTGCGTTTTGCGGGCGGGTTTGGAGTGCTGCCCCATTGTTTTCAATGGGAAGGGGCGCTATAGGAGCGGTAAATATACCGCTCTTACAGCGCACCAAAGATGCGGCTTGCAGGACATTTTTCAGCGTCCTGCAAGCGCACCGCTCCAGTGTGAAAGCCCTCGGGCTTTCACACTGGAGAGACAGCAACGGCTGTTTCAGGTCGGTTTGCAGGCGCTATTTTTAGCGCAATAGCGCCTGCAAACGGTCTCAGTGTGAAAGGGGCCTTAGTATCTTCGTTACATGGCCTCGCAATCTATATTGACATACCTTACAGTAATCAACATATCAGAGTGCTGAGGTATAACTTATTACTATGGTCATGTTCGTTCGTATTCATCGCTTACATTTTTATGTCCTTTGTGTGGCTTTTGCTTTTCTACCCTTTTCCGCATTACCCAGCAGAGAAGGGTATCGCGCTCCCCTAACCATCAGAGAGCCGTGTGTGATATTACGTCTCCTAACCGTTGGGTAAGACAAACTATGTACAGATCAACCTCTGCAGGACTAGCTTCCCCTGGCTTTTTTCCCCTTCTGTAGCAGATTGGATCATGGCTCTTTTGGGGTTTTTTTTGCCTTCCTCTGGATCAACTGTGGGTATAGAAAGGGGTATATTGGATTGTACGATATATTTTATTTTTATTTATTATTTCTTTTTTTATGGTTGAACTGGATGGACTTGTGTCTTTTTTCGGCCTAGCTAACTATGTAACTATGTAGCTGTTTCTTGCTTCTTCCCCTTCTTTCCTGTATTATTATAATGGTCACCCCCTTTAAATAGCCTCATGGAGATGGTGTGGTGCAATAGCCGTCCTCTCTGTCATCCTCAACTAGGGACTTAATATTGTTTAACCGCTTCAGCACCGGGCCATTTTACCCCCTTCCTTACCAGAGCACTTTTTGCGATTCGCCACTGCGTCGCTTTAACTAACAATTGCGCGGTTGTGTGACGTTACACCCAAACAAAATTGACGTCCTTTTTTTCCCACAAATAGAGCTTTCTTTTGGTGGTATTTGATCACCTCTGCGGTTTTTATTTTTTGCGCTATAAACAAAAGAAGAGCAACAATTTTGAAAAAAAACACAATATTTTTTACTTTTTGCTATAATAAATATCCCATTTTTTTAAAAAAAAACAATTTTTTTCCTCAGTTTAAGCCGATACGTATTCTTCTACATATTTTTGGTAAAAAAAATCGCAATAAGCGTATATTGATCGGTTTGCGCAAAAGTTATAGCGTCTACAAAATAGGGGATAGATTTATTGAATTTTTTTTTTTTTTACTAGTAATGGCGGTGATCTGCGATTTTTTTTATTTTTTTTTATTTTTTTGTGACTGCGACATTGCGGTGGACACTTCAGACACTTTTGACACATTTTTGGAACCATTCACATTTACACAGCGATCATTGCTATAATATTGCATTGATTACTGTGTAAATGTGACTGGCAGGGAAGGGGTTAACACTAGGGGGCGCTGCAGGGGTTAATGTGTTCCCTATAGAAGTGATTCTAACTGTGGGGGGAGGGGACTCACAAGGGGAGGAGACCGATCAGGTGATCCTCCGTACTGGGATCACATGATCGGTCTCCTCCTCGCCACTGACACACACAGGTCCACGGTCCCGTTGTTTTAACGGGCAATCGCGGGTGCCCGGCGGACATCGCGGCCGCCGGGCACTCGCACCGGGTCCCGAGCGGTGCCGCGCGCCCCCCAGGCGGCCGGGAATGCGAGGACGTCATATGACGCCCACCCAGGATGGAGATCCACCTTGTGGGCGTCATATGACTATACGCCGGTATTGAAGTAGTTAATTATTCACTCTTATAAGTTGCCCTCTACTAGGGTGACGTAGTAGTAGAAGTAGTAGTAGTGGTGGTTCTTCCACCTAAGATTCTATTGTGAACCAAACGTAGTGGGCCCAATCCAGGCGTATCCAACCAAGGGGTCCCATATGCTATCAAATTTGTTTGGGCTGCCTCTGTGTTTATAAGTGAGCTGTTCTCTAATAAGAGAATCATTCACCAACCCCATCCACTCTGTCAGAGTGGGTGCTGTCGTTGATAGCCATTTCCTGGCTATAAGTTTCCTGGCTAGGAATCCAAAAGATTCTTTAAATATATTAATAGTAAAAAAAACAAGTTCTGAGTACATTGGCCCCCCGTAAAGGATGATCAGGGGATGCTGGTTACAAATGACAGGGAGAAGGCAACTGTACTAAATGCTTTCTTCTCCTCCGTTTTTTACCAAGGAAAAGGAGGGGTATAATAATCAAGACAGTAGAAGTAGAAATTCATCGCAGAGTGTACCCTTGTGGCTTACAGAAGCTGCTGTCCGAATGAGACTTGAAAAACTTAATGCAAATAAATCACCAGGACCATGAGATGGGTTACACCAGAGAGTACTCCAAGAAATATTCCTAATTTATATGGAGAGCATACTGACAGGAATGGTACCAGCTGATTGGCGAAGAGCCAACGTGGTACCAATATTTAAAAACAGGGCCGAAACCTATACCTGGAAACTACAGACCTGTTAGCCTAACATCAATAGTATGTAAACGATTGGAAGGGATGATAAGGGACTATATCCAAGAATTTGCTTACGAGAACGGTATCATTAGTAGTAATCGGCATGGATTCATGAACAATCGTTCTTGCCAAACCAATCTACTAACCTTCCATGAGGAGGTGAGTTGCCATCTAGATAAAGGAAGGCTCGTAGATGTGATGTATCTAGATAAAGGAAGGCCGGTAGACGTGGTGTATCTAGATAAAGGAAGGCCCGTAGATGTGGTGTATCTAGATAAAGGAAGGCCCGTAGACGTGGTGTATCTAGATAAAGGAAGGCCCGTAGATGTGATGTATCTAGATAAAGGAAGGCCCGTAGACGTGGTGTATATAGATAAAGGAAGGCCCGTAGACGTGGTGTATCTAGATAAAGGAAAGCCCGTAGACGTGGTGTATCTGGATAAAGGAAGGCCCGTAGACGTGGTGTATCTGGATAAAGGAAGGCCCGTAGACGTGGTGTATCTAGATAAAGGAAGGCCCGTAGACGTGGTGTATCTGGATAAAGGAAGGCCCGTAGGCGTGGTGTATCTGGATAAAGGAAGGCCCGTAGACGTGGTGTATCTGGATAAAGGAAGGCCCGTAGACGTGGTGTATCTAGATAAAGGAAGGCCCGTAGATGTGGTGTATCTAGATAAAGGAAGGCCCGTAGATGTGATGTATCTAGATAAAGGAAGGCCCGTAGACGTGGTGTATCTAGATAAAGGAAGGCCCGTAGATGTGGTGTATCTAGATAAAGGAAGGCCCGTAGATGTGATGTATCTAGATAAAGGAAGGCCCGTAGACGTGGTGTATCTAGATAAAGGAAGGCCCGTAGACGTGGTGTATCTAGATAAAGGAAGGCCCGTAGACGTGGTGTATCTAGGTAAAGGAAGGCCCCTAGACGTGGTGTATCTAGATAAAGGAAGGCCCCTAGACGTGGTGTATCTAGATAAAGGAAGGCCCGTAGACGTGGTGTATCTAGATAAAGGAAGGCCCGTAGATGTGATGTATCTAGATAAAGGAAGGCCCGTAGACGTGGTGTATCTAGATAAAGGAAGGCCCGTAGATGTGGTGTATCTAGATAAAGGAAGGCCCGTAGATGTGATGTATCTAGATAAAGGAAGGCCCGTAGACGTGGTGTATCTAGATAAAGGAAGGCCCGTAGACGTGGTGTATCTAGATAAAGGAAGGCCCGTAGACGTGGTGTATCTAGGTAAAGGAAGGCCCCTAGACGTGGTGTATCTAGGTAAAGGAAGGCCCCTAGACGTGGTGTATCTAGATAAAGGAAGGCCCCTAGACGTGGTGTATCTAGATAAAGGAAGGCCCGTAGACGTGGTGTATCTAGGTAAAGGAAGGCCCGTAGACGTGGTGTATCTGGATAAAGGAAGGCCCGTAGACGTGGTGTATCTATATAAAGGAAGGCCCGTAGATGTGGTGTATCTGGATAAAGGAAGGCCCGTAGACGTGGTGTATCTGGATAAAGGAAGGCCCGTAGACGTGGTGTATCTATATAAAGGAAGGCCCGTAGATGTGGTGTATCTGGATAAAGGAAGGCCCGTAGATGTGGTGTATCTGGATAAAGGAAGGCCCATAGACGTGGTGTATCTGGATAAAGGAAGGCCCGTAGACGTGGTGTATCTGGATAAAGGAAGGCCCGTAGACGTGGTGTATCTATATAAAGGAAGGCCCGTAGATGTGGTGTATCTGGATAAAGGAAGGCCCGTAGACGTGGTGTATCTGGATAAAGGAAGGCCCGTAGACGTGGTGTATCTATATAAAGGAAGGCCCGTAGACGTGGTGTATCTAGATAAAGGAAGGCCCATAGACGTGGTGTATCTAGATAAAGGAAGGCCCGTAGACGTGGTGTATCTATATAAAGGAAGGCCCGTAGATGTGGTGTATCTGGATAAAGGAAGGCCCGTAGATGTGGTGTATCTGGATAAAGGAAGGCCCGTAGACGTGGTGTATCTAGATAAAGGAAGGCCCGTAGACGTGGTGTATCTGGATAAAGGAAGGCCCGTAGACGTGGTGTATCTATATAAAGGAAGGCCCGTAGACGTGGTGTATCTAGATAAAGGAAGGCCCATAGACGTGGTGTATCTAGATAAAGGAAGGCCCGTAGACGTGGTGTATCTAGATAAAGGAAGGCCCATAGACGTGGTGTATCTAGATAAAGGAAGGCCCGTAGACGTGGTGTATCTATATAAAGGAAGGCCCGTAGATGTGGTGTATCTGGATAAAGGAAGGCCCGTAGACGTGGTGTATCTAGATAAAGGAAGGCCCGTAGACGTGGTGTATCTGGATAAAGGAAGGCCCGTAGACGTGGTGTATCTATATAAAGGAAGGCCCGTAGACGTGGTGTATCTAGATAAAGGAAGGCCCGTAGACGTGGTGTATCTAGATAAAGGAAGGCCCGTAGACGTGGTGTATCTAGATAAAGGAAGGCCCATAGACGTGGTGTATCTAGATAAAGGAAGGCCCGTAGACGTGGTGTATCTATATAAAGGAAGGCCCGTAGATGTGGTGTATCTGGATAAAGGAAGGCCCGTAGATGTGGTGTATCTGGATAAAGGACGGCCCATGGACGTGGTGTATCTGGATTTTGCAAAAGCATTTGACACAGTTCCCCATAAACACTTAATTTACAAACTGAGGTCTGTAGGCATGGATCATAGGGTCTTTGTAGATTGATAGAAAATTGGGTACAGGAGAGTGTCCAAAGGGTGGTAATAAATGGTGTATACTCAGAATGAAAGGTGTGTCTAATTTAAAGCGCATGCAAAAATCTGAACAAATTGATGAGTGAAAACAAATCGATAACAAGTAATGTCCATACACATTGTGCAAATGTTCTCCAATCATAAAGTGCAGTTGTGCTCCAAACTTCAAGGTGCGTCACCCACCCCTCCAGTGTCCCCACCCCCCGAGAAGAATGGACCCCTAGCTTTTCAGTCCAGGGGTTGTTCAGGCTGCAACGCTGGCCATAAATGGCAGAAGGATCCAATGGAGATCTCCCCCAATCGTGATGGTCATGTGTGGATCTAGTCACCAAAAATGAAAAGAGGGACTAATAGTGAAGTGCAGTTTGGCAAAGCTTTAATGCGCAAACGTGGATAGGTTCTTGCAGGCTATAAGCATTAGACATGTGCAATTCGTTTAGTTCCTAATTCGTTTTTTTAACTAATTTTGACAAATTCGTTAATTCCGAAATTTCAAAATTTGCGAAATTACGAATTTTGCATTTCCGAATTTCGCATTTTCGGATTTCCGAATTTTGGGATTTCCGAATTTCGGATTTCCGAATTTTGGGATTTTCGGAATTCGGAAATTCAAAAATTTGAAAAATCGAAAATCTGAAAAAAAGAAAAGAAAATCTGTTTAATTCTAAATAATAACTAACTATTAAATTATAGGTATTGGAATTCCCTTTCAAATTTGTCTGTTGGTGAACGTAACGAATACGAATTTATCCGAAGTTACGAATTATCTGAAATTCCGAATGCCGCATCTAACCAAATGGAACGTAACAATCTAATAATAATAATAAATAACAATAATAACCTTTTTATTATTAATTAGTTACGTTCCATTAGTTTAGATGCGGCATACGTTATTTCAGATAATTCGTAACTTCGGATGAATTCATACTCGTTAATTTAACCGCTTCCCGACCGGCCACTGCATATATACGTCAGCAGAATGGCACGGGCAGGCAAAATCACGTACGTAATCGTGCATTTGCCTGCCTGTGGGTCGCGCGCTGCCAGCGGCGCACTCACGACCCGGTTGGGAGCTCCATGACCCCGGCCGCGGGACCAGCGGACCCGATCGCCGCTGGTGTCCCGCGACCGGGTTACGGAGCTGAAGAACGGGGAGTGGTCTGTGTAAACAAACCTCTCCCCGCGCTTCCTACTCTGCCTGTCATCGGGAAAGCCGATCAATGACGTCAGCCCCGCCCCTAATGTAAAAAAACACACACACGTCACAGCCCATAACCCCTCCCCCCTAGTGGTTAACTCTTTCACTACAACTGTCATTTATACAGGAATCAGTGCATTTAAATAGCACTGATTGCTGTATAAATGACAATGGTCCCAAAAATGTGTCAAAAATGTCCGATGTGTCCGCCATAATGTCGCAGTCACAATAAAAATCGCTGATCGCCGCCATTACTAGTAAAAAAAAAATATTAATAAAAATGCTATAAAACTATCCCCTATTTTGTAAACGCTATAACTTCTGCGCAAACCAATCAATAATCACTAATTGCGATTTTTTTTTTTTTTACCAAAAATATGTAGAAGAATACGTATCGGCCTAAACTGAGGGAAAAAAATGTTTTTTTATATATTTTTTGGGGATATTTAGTATAGCAAAAAATATTGCATTGTTTTCAAAATTGTCGCTCTATTTTTGTTTATAGCGCAAAAAATAAAAACCGCAGGGGTGATCAAATACCACCAAAAGAAAGCTCTATTTGTGGGGAAAAAAAGGACGCCAATTTTGTTTTGGAGCCACGTCGCACGACCGCGAAATTATCAGTTAAAGCGACGCAGTGCCGAATCGCAAAAAGGGGCCTGGTCCTTTGGCTGCCAATTGGTCCGGGGCTGAAGTGGTTAATAGTTATTAATTAAACTGATTTTCTTTCTTTTTTTCCGATTTTCAAATTTTGGGATTTTCAAATCTTTGAATTGCCGAATTCCGAAAATCCCAAAATCCAAAATTCGGAAATCCGAAAATACGAAATTCGGAAATTCGGAAATCCGAAAAATAGAAATGTGAAAATTCCCGAATTCCGAATTTGCGAATTTCCGAAAAAGCAAAAGAACAAATTTTTTGTCAGTGCACATGTTTAAATTAATCAAGCATTGAAATTGCGAGGATAAAACACCAGGAAACGCTGCATCCGGCGTGCGTTCCCCTGGAAGTGGAGGCAGCATTTTCCTGGCGTTACCTTGGAGTTTGGAAAACAAGCGCACTTTATGATTGGAGAACATTTGCACAATGTATTTGGACATTATTTGTTTTCACTCATCAATTTGTTCATATCTTTGCAAGCGCTGTAAATATATATAAGGATGTGGAACTCGCGCCCTCATTCAGCGGTGTCAGCGAGAAGAATTGATGGCTTCAAAGATTAAATGTCCAGCGAATCCCCTCCCCCTACATTAGATGTCAAGAGCCTCTTCCATACAAAGTGCTATTCACTCACTGGATAAAAAGTTGTGTGTCTTTATATATATATATCTTTTTATCCAGTGAGTGAATAGCACTTTGTGTACAGCAGCTGCAATCACTAGTACTATATATTTACACTCACTTTCAGCGCAAGTGTTTGTGTGTATATATATATATTTTGTATACTCAGACTGGTCTGGAGTAGTGAGTGGGGTCCCTCGAGGATCTGTCATGGGACCAATTCTGTTTAATTTATTTATAAATGATATGGAGGATGGGATAAATCGCACAATCTCAGTGTTTGCTGACAATACAAAGCTGAGTGGGGCAATAACTTCATAGCAGGATAGAGGAACCTTACAAGAGGACCCCAATAAATAATGGGGGGGGGACTACATGGCAAATGAGGTTTAATGTTTAAAAATGTAAAGTAATGCACTTGGGGGCTAAGAATATGAACACAAGTTACACACTGGGGGGGGGGGACCTCTGGGGGGGGATCTAGGATGGAGAAGGACCTGGGGGTCCTAGTAGATGATGGGCTCAGCAATGCCAAGCTGCTGCTAACAAAGCAAACAGAATATTGGCATTAAAAAGGGGATCAACTGCAGAGATAAAAGGATAATTCTCCCGCTCTACAAGACTCTGGTCCGGCCGCACCTGGAGTATGCTGTCCAGTTCTGGGCACCAGTCCTCAGGAAGGATGTACTGGAAATGGAGGAGTACAAAGAAGGACAACAAAGCTAATAAAGGGTCTGGAGGATATTAGTTATGAGGAAAGGTTGTGAGCACTGAACTTATTCTCTCTGGAGAAGAGACGCCTGAGAGGGGATATGATTTCATTATATAAATACCGGACTGGTGACCCCACAATATATAAATACCGGACTGGTGACCCCAAAATATATAAATACCGGACTGGTGACCCCACAATATATAAATACCGGACTGGTGACCCCACAATATATAAATACCGGACTGGTGACCCCCCAATATATAAATACCGGACTGGTGACCCCCCAATATATAAATACCGGACTGGTGACCCCCCAATATATAAATACCGGACTGGTGACCCCACAATATATAAATACCGGACTGGTGACCCCACAATATATAAATACCGGACTGGTGACCCCACAATATACAAATACCGGACTGGTGACCCCACAATATATAAATACCGGACTGGTGACCCCACAATATATAAATACCGGACTGGTGACCCCACAATATATAAATACCGGACTGGTGACCCCACAATATACAAATACCGGACTGGTGACCCCACAATATAGAAATACCGGACTGGTGACCCCACAATATATAAATACTGGACTGGTGACCTCACAATATATAAATACTGGACTGGTGACCCCACAATATATATATATATATATATATATATATATATATATATATATATATATATATATATATATCGGACTGGTGACCCCACAATAGGGAGAAAACTTTTTCGCAGAAGGTTTAACAAGACTCGCGGCCACTCATTAAAATTAGAAGAAAAAGAGGTTTAACCTTAAACTATGTAGAGGGTTCTTTACTGTAAGAGCGGCAAGGATGTGGAATTCCCTTCCACAGGCGGTGGTCTCAGCGGGGAGCATCGATCGTTTCAAGAAACTATTAGATAATCACCTGAATGACCGCAACATACAGAGATATACAATGTAATACTGACATATAATCACACACAGAGGTTGGATTTGTGTCTTTTTTCAACCTCACCTACTATGTAACTATGGGGATGTTGGATGAGAAGACCTGGCTCATTCTAATTCATCCCAAAGGTGTTCTATTGAGTTGAGGTCAGGGCTCTGTGCAGGACACTCCAGTTCCTCCACCCCAATCTGGTCAAACCATGTCTTTGTACACAGGGGGGGTGCAGTCATTGTGAAACAGAAAAGGGTCTTCACCAAACTGTCACCACGAGGTTGGAAGAGCCCAACTGTCTCCAATGTCTTTGTATGATGGAGTATAAACAGTTCTCTTCAATGTAGACCCCTCCACTCTATCCTAGGCAGAGAATCCCTACTCTCTGGGGTACTTGTGTACTGCAGCACCGGGTCATGTGGCTTTATGTACTTCAAAGATTTATCACAAGCAGAACAAGAACTGTAAGGCCCCTTTCACACTGGGGCCTTACATAGCGCCTGTTCACCGCCTGAAAAAATCCGGCCCCTTTAACTCCAGTGTGAAAGCCGGCGGGCTCTCACACTGGAGCGGTGCGCTAGCAGGACGGCAAAAAAAGTCCTGCTAGCAGCATCTTTGGAGCGGGATAGGAGCCGTGTGTTCACCGCTCCTATACCACTCCCTCCCATTGATTTGAATGGGAAACCGCGGCAATACCGCCACAAAGCGCCGATACGGCGGCGCTCTGCGGGGGTCTTTAACCCTTTTTCAGCCGCTCGCGGGGGATAAAACCGCACCGCGAGCGGCCGAATACCGCGGTTAAAACGACGGTAAAGCAGCGCTAAATATAGCGCTGCTTTACCGTCACCGCGGCTCCCCGCCCCAGTGTGAAAGGGGCCTTAGTGATCTTCTTTTCAACAACAAAAAAACTAATTGCAGCAGTAGAAGTGAGGGGTGCAGAGTCTCCCTATCAATCCCTCCCGGCTGTTCTGATCTCCGGGCTCCTCCATCAGTGGAATGTTGCTGACTTGGTTCTGGTCTTTCCCAATGATAACCATTGAAGGTGGGACTTTCCGGAAGCAGATGGAAGAGCCGACAACGGAGAGGAATGCTTTGATGGGAACCACAGACCACGGGACCCGGTGGTGGCAAAACCTAATCCACAACTTGAGGCAAAAATGTATATAATATACGAGGGGGGGGAGGGGGGTCTTCAAAGGTCTCCGCACTTTTTTTTGTATATTTTAATAGAGTTTAAAAAAAATACGAAAACATTTTGAAGAACCCTCATATTTTTAAGTATTATTATTTCATTATTTAATTTCATAAAA